>PVIH01005115.1:0-47260 GCA_004025045.1 Sigmodon hispidus | reverse complement strand
TAAAGTGAAAGATTAGAATGAAAAAAAAAAAGAAATAAGGAAAACATCATCCTATATAATAGCTGCAAATAACAATAAATACCTTGGAGTAAGTATAACCAAAGAAGTAACAGATCTATTTGACAAAAACTTTAAATCACTGAAGAAAGAAATTGAAGAGGATATCAGAAAATGGAAAGATCTCCCATGTTCCTGGAATAAGTAGGATCAACATAGTAAAAATGGAAATTCTAAAAAAAGCAATCTACAGATTCAATGCACTGCCTATCAAAATCCCAACACAATATTTTACAGATCTTGAAGAACAGTACTCAACTTCATTTGGAATAAAAGGAAAACCAGGATTGCCAAAACAATTTTGGTCAACAAAAGAACCTCAAAGGCATCACCATCCCCAACTTCAAGATATACTATAGAGTTATTGTAATAAAAACAGCCTGGTACTGGCATAAAAACAGACTTGTGGATCAATGGAATTGAATTAAGGATCTGGGCATTAAACCAAAAACCTGTGAACACCTGATCTTTGACAAAGAGACCCAAAATATTCAATGGAAAAAAGAGTATTTTTAACAAATGGTGTTGGCATAGCTGGTTGGTAGTGTGTAGAAAATGCAAATAGATCTGAGCCTGTCACCCTGCACAAAACTCAAATCCAAGTGGATCAAAGACCTCAACATAAACCCAGCCACTTTGAACTTGATAGAAAAGAAAGTGGAAGATATCCTCCAACAAATTGTCATAGGCGACCACTTCCTAAATATAACACCAGTGGCGCAGACACTAAGAACAACAATAAATAAGTGGGACCTCCTGAAACTGAGAATCTTCTATAAATCCAAAAACACTGTCAATTGGACAAAAAGACAGCCTTCAGAAAGGGAAAATTTTTCACCAACCCCACAAGTGATAGAGGACTGATCTCTAAAATATATAGAATACTCAAGAAAATAGAGCCCAAAACCTTGAATAAGCTAATCAAAACATGGGAATCAGATAAAAAGGGAATTCTCACCAGAAGAATTAAGAATGGCTGAAAGGTACTTGAAAAAGTGCTCATCATCTTTAGAGATCAGAGAAATGCAAATCAAAACAACTTTGAGATACCACCTGACACCTGTCAGAATGGCTAAGGCTGACACAGGTGACAGCCTATGCTGGAGGGGGTGGGGAGCAAGGAGAACACTCCTCCATTGTTGGTGGGAGTGTAAGCTTGTTCAGCCACTCTGGAATGCAATATGGTGGTTTCTCAGAATACTGGGAATCAATCTCTCCAAGGATCCAGCAATACCACTTCTGGGTGTATATCCTAAAGACACACATTTGCACTCCAAAGGCATTAGCTGAACTATGTTCATAGCAGCATTATTTGTAATAGCAAGAACCTAGAAACAACCTAGATGCCCCTCAACTGTAGAATGGATTAACAAACTGTGGTACATCTACACAATGGAGTACTACTCAGCAATAAGAAAAAATGATATCCTAAAATTTGCAGGCAAATGGATGGATTTGGAGAATATCCTCCTGAGCGAGGTATCACAAACCCAGAAAGATAAGTAGGGGATGTACTCACTCATTAGTGGACTCTAAACCAAAAAGCAAAAAGCAAAGTATGTCCAAGCTGCAAACAAGAACCACTGAACAGCTTGGGATCTGAAACACCTTGGACTGCACCGTGGATGCCACTCCCTTTAGAGGAACACCTGACTCAGTCTTGATGTTGGGATCAATAAAGTGGATCTGCCAGGAGTGGATGCTGAACATATTGGGACCTTGCAACCTCCTGCCCTTACTAGGGAAGAGATAGCTTGTTGTGAAGAAGAGAAAGTGTCTGGAAGAGGTGGGAGGGGGAAGGGACCTTGAACAAGGATATACACAGATATAAAATGTGACTTTACTTATGATAAGAATAGAAAGAAGGTATTATATGAAGTTAAAAAAGCTAATAAAATATTTGAAAATGCAAAAAAATTAGAGTAACCAATACTGCTGTGAAGACAGAATGAAATAACAGACAGATTGTAGAAATAAACTCTGAGGAAATGATCAAATAATGCTTAGCAAAAAAAAAATTACAACTGCTAAATAGGGAAAGAGAATATCTTTAGTGGATGGTGTTCAAGTGACTGGGATTATTTTAAGAACAAAAATCAAATTGGCCCCTCATCTTACCGTCTCTCCATCTATGATGGTCTGAATAAGAATGGCCCTCATATGTTTGAAAAATTAATGTTTAAAATTATGTTCGCAAAATCAAATTTTGGGTTTTTACTCAGATAAACTTTATTATTAAATGTGACTCTTTCTAAATGCATATGACCATTTAAAAGCACTACTGAATATTTGAGCCAGCTTGCAGGGAACACATAATTTGGCCACATAATTTCTTTGGAAAAGTGGGTGCTCATTATTTTCTGCTATCTGAAGAACATTGAACAGTGTTAGAAATCTCTCAGAGAATTTTTTTCCAACTAATAAATAGAAAGATTTAGTGGAAACTTCTCGAGGATATTTAAATCTGTCCCCACTGAGTTCATTCTACTATATCAGGATTTCCCTTGTTCTATGTGTCAAAATGTCCTTTAAGTTATGGGGATGAACTTCTGTAGTATCACAAATGAGATTCAGAGCCAAATATCAGGGGAAGGCTGAAATATCAGAGAGAGGAAGCACCACAGTCAATTCTCACCCAGCTGTTTTGTAACTTCCTTAGCCTAGCTCCTGGTTGCTTCTGCCAGATGCTTTTGCCAGTTGCTTCACCCAATTGCTTCTCTTCTCTCTTGGTTTCTACAAGCCCTTATATACCCTGTCCCATCCAGAATTAAAGGCATGTAGCCTTGAACTCACAGAAACAGAAGAAGTCCTGTTTCTGGAGTTGTGGGATAAAGAGTGGAGGTCACCACTGCCTGGCTTTCCAAACTGTGCTGGGATTGAAGGTGTGTGTAACTGACTCAGCTGTTTATCTTTGTTTTCAAGGTCTAAGAATTTCCAGAACTGTCTGCTTAGGATTTGACTGGATGTTCTCTCCCCAATATTCAGGTTTTATTAAATGTGCAATATATATCCACAAACTTCAAATGTTAATAGTTGAAAATAGTATTCTGTTAAAATAAGAGTTAGATTAGGTTAAGGAAGCTTCTAAAAGTGCTTAACAGGAGAAAGAGAGATCTTCAGTCTCCCAAATCATGGAGTAAGTAAACAGTCACAAAAGAGTTCTAGGGTGAAAGTAGCCACTTTCTACCACCTTCTCTAATCTTATTAGTTCTCTTATGAACAATAATATTATATATTAAACTGGGTAATTTTTACTATCATTTATGTTTAGTTAAGGATATGGCACAAGAAGTATTTTTATAATGATAATAAATTATTATCACTTTTCTAGTAGCTGCTAAAGGTAAATTTGAATAGAAATTATCAGATTATATCAATTTTAGTTGAATAAAAGCAAGATACAGTTGTATGTATAAACAGTAGTTATGAGTTATATATACAAATGATGCTTATGAAGAGTAATTACACAATAATATTTTAATATTGTCATTTTTCATTCTAAGTACTTTAATGATATTATCTGATTAAAATGAAATAATTCTTATAATATATCATGGCTATTCTGACATTATGGAATAATTCATAGTAAATTGCTACATCCATTCTCTATGTTCATACTTTGGAGAATCACTGCATCCACAAAAAAACATCATTACCTGTCTGTAGCCCTGCCATACTGTATGAAATTGTAACCACCTACCCAGATTAAGATTCTGATGGTGATGTTAGTAAACTACTTTCCTATTTCTTTTTATACATCTCAAGACAACATTTATTGACGAATAAAAACCAGCAGGACAATAGCACACTGAAGTTTACAGCACAGTGAGAGCCATTTGTATTTGCATAATGATTTAGTCATCTATGAAGCTCTTCAAAATATAGCAAGTCTTTTGAATTTCACAATAATCCTGCACAACTATCTTTATTTTACAGATTAGGACATAAAGTTCACCTGGATGTGAAATAACATGTTCAAAACAAAAGACGGTAGAAGTATGGTTTAGAATTGATTTTTGCTCCAGTGTTTTTTATCATGTAGAGTATCACCAGGTCCTGATGACAGAAAATTAGAAAATTATAAATGTTTATAACAAAAGAAAAATGTTGGAGAGTCTTGCTTTCACAAACAAAATTAAATTGCTGTGCCTAGTATAAAAATCAATATAGTACAAGGCTTGTTTCCCCCCAAATTAGCAAAATTACCATACAGAGACCATTCTTGGCTATTTCCTGGTCAATTCATGAGTATGTACTTGTTCACCTACCCTCATAACCTACAGTGCCATACTCTTCTTTCATAGCTCTCAGCTCAAGTATCTACTTGTCTAATGCTAGTGTCACTGTGAGAATTTCTGGCACTAGAAACCTCAGCCATCACACTTCTCTGTATTTATTGCCCTATAATGTATGTGAGGTTGTTAGCACCTAATGATAGAGACTCAAGCTAGGGTCTCAAAAGGCTTTCATGTTCCTCCTGCTTGTATCACCCCTGTGTGATAATTATGTCCAGGCAGACTCAATAGCCAGGGAAGAAGGACAGAGAAAAAGGAGAACAGATTCTAAACCAGCTGTTCTTAGATGTGGACTGGGAGCATCACAAACCTTCTGTTCTTAAACAAAAGCAAAGGGAATATTGTCAAACCAAACATGGTCATGACCTGGGAATTAATCAAAGGTTTCCAGCATTTTAGACAAAGAATATGACCATTTTGACAAGCAGAACATCTTTGTGACATTAACTCACCTTATCTCTATTACCTTCTACCTGCTTGGTGGTAGCCTTGACAACCAATAACACAATAACACAGAAAAATAAGCAATCTGACAGACATAGAAGGGACAGATTTACAGATTTAGAAGCAGCTTCCCTTCAGGTTTCATTCACAGAGAACAGTCATTACTGGACCTGCCTGCTGCCTCCTGGGATGATTCCATTCACATTGAGACCCTCAGTTGACCTGAATCTCTAAGGCCTTTCTTTTCCTTGGAGAAAAATTTTTTTAAAATGGAGAAAGTTGTCTAATATCACTGATATTTAACATGTTGTATATCATTTGGAGAAAAGGGTAGACTGCTCATTAACCCTATAAGAGAAATATATTTAAAGTGAGAGAGAACTAAAGAGCCCTGATAAATTTCTGGAGTCAAAAGGAGCCTCGATGTTTGCAGTAGGCTGTATGTGCACATGAAAGAGCTAAGAAGGCCTTGACCTCACACTCATGGTACCTTTTGTGAAGGCATCATTAGCAAGAATAAGAACCACTTCCTGAATATCACTGAGTTCAGCCTAGCTGAACCATCATTTAAGTTTAAATTCTTTAAATTATAATAGTAAAATACTACCATGTGATTTATATGTTTTAAATTACATTTTAGCAACATTTCTTCAATCCCTAAATGTTGGGAGCCAAAGTCAACTTAGCCATATTTTATAAATTAGCTTCTACAGCTAGCCAGCAGCCTATACCCTAGGTAGCAAAATACCAGAGACTACACACCCTCATTGTTAAACTAATCCATGACTTCAGGCTTTCTCTTTGACCTTCCCAGATCAGCAAGGTGACCTTCCCCAGACCTTCAAGGGATAACAGATAGATTTCCATATCAATTCTACCTTGTCTGTTACTTCCCCTCACATTCTTTTGAACATTCCTCCCAGCTACCTGCGTGGCAGAGATTCTGTATAAATATTTGGCTGTAATAATAAAGCTGGGAGGACTTGAACAGAGAGATTTGTCTTGTCCTTCCATTCTTTGTGTTCCTTCCTTCCATTTGCTTCCTTCCCAGGTCCAGGTCCACGCTGAAGACCCTGCTGGCCAGGGCACCTAAACTTTAATAATTTTTATTTTTTGAAATTAAAATATAATTACATCCTATTTCTTTTCTTCCTCCAGCTCTTCTTAAGTATCTCCCTCTGTTCCCTCTCCAATTTTATGTTTGCTATTTCTTTACTTGTTTTATGTGTATATATGTACATTTATATATGAATATATAGTGTTATATATATATTACTAAGTATATAAATACAAATATATTGGTCCATATAATTTTTCAGTTGACCACTGAGTATTGGATAACTAATCTGGGGCCTTGCCTCTGGGGAAGACTATTTCTCTGGCTTTCAGCATTGTTTGACTTCCCCTAGGTTCTGTCTAGGATTGAGGTCCTATGCACACTCTACTTCTTTTATGAAACTTGTGTTCTTCCTAGGTTAGACAATCACTTGCTTCTCTTCATTCTACATTAAGCTGTGTTGTTTGAATATTTATTTATCTAATCACTTTTATTCCAAATATTACAGAGCAAATGAGACAGTGAGAAAATGAATGATGTGTGTCATGGTGCACATGTATATGGTAATAAGGGGATAATCTTGGAAAGGCATTTTTTCCATCCACTATGATTTTGGGCATCAAACTCAGGTCTTGCATGATAAGCACCTTACTTGCAGACTGTATCACCAATCTTCCATCTTATAGTTATGCTGACTGTATTAACTGCTCTTCTATTGCTATGATGAAACATCACAACCAAGACAACGTATAAAGAAAGCATTTAATTGGTGGCTTGCTTACAATTTCAGAGGACTAGTCCAGTGATCACCATGGTGGAGAGTGTAGTAGCTAGCAGGCAGGCATGGTGCTGAGACAGTAGCTTAGAGCTATCATCTGGCCCATTGTTTACACACACAGAGAGGGATGGGGACAGTTGAGAAATTAGGCCTGGTGTAGGCCTTTGAAACCTCAAAGCCCACCCTGCCCAATGACATACCTCCTTCAGCAAGGCTATACCTACTCCAACAACAATATACCTAATACCTAATTTTTATTAAACAATTACCCTAGCTGGAGAAAATCATTCAAATATATGAACCATTTTGGACCACTCTCATTCAAGACACCAAACTGGCCAAATGCTCACTGGCATTCCTAAAATTTGATGGTTGTCTGTCACATGGTATTATTGGCAGCACAGCAAAGAAATATAGTCTGAAAACAGTGACTCATAGGGACCTGTGAATCATCTGCACAGGTCACTACTCTTATGTAGCCAGTGTATTTTACATACATTATGTTCTAAAAACATTCATTTAAATTATTTATTTCTTATCAAAAAGTATTTTCTGGTGTTAATTTTAATCTCTTCAATTATAGATTAAATATATTAAATTTACTTGTAATCATTATTCTAAATGCTTAATTACTAATTACAAATTGTTTTTGAAATTGTCTCTTAATTTCTGTTGTATAAGTTGAAAAAATTGCACATAAGTAATTAAGGTATTTATTGAAAACTTCTAAGGCCAAATACTGGAAGTAACTTAGGAGTCAAGTTGAAAAGTAATTTTTCTATATTTGAAAAAAAATTAATGTCATATAGTTGGAATATACCTTGTTAAACCTCTAAGGTTTGTTATTCTGAAATAACACATCTCTTTTGCCTCTGCACATGCCCATTGTGTACTTACTTTGTGGTGGCTTAAAGGAGAAATGTGCCTCCTTGGCTGATGTATTTAAACATTTGTACCTCTGAGAGCAGTGATATTTGGGGAGGTTTTAAAACTTTCAAATGTTGCGGCCTTTCTCTAGAAGGCTCTTCAGTGGGCCCAGTTTATTGCCTCACTTCTCTTCTTGTCTGTGTTCCGCCTTTAGTGTATGGTTGACGTGGATGATCTTAGCTACTCGTTCCTTGTACCATGCAGTTATGAATATCTATCCCTCTGGAACTATAAGTTCATGTATTTTACTACATAAAAAGAGAAGAAAACTAGTACATACTTTGAAGAACCAGAGACCAGACTTTGGTTTTATAGTTATATTTCAAGACTAATGTCTGAGTCAATTTTATTTTTTCTTAAAATGGTTATGTCCTATTGATAGAAAAAAATAAAAAAGCAATTTTAACTATTTAAGTATATCAGGGTCAAATACAATTCTTCAGGATTCTGAACATTGTATAATTTGAACATGAGTATCTAAACATATCTTTAAAATTCATGTTAACATCAAGTCCAATTCAGTATTTGCTAAAACTTCATTTTATGTATATGTGTTTGCATGTATGTCCATATGCATGTTTACATATGTGCTCATAAATTTGGAAACCAAAGGACACCCAAATTTTTGTGTGTTACAGGGTCACTTTCTGGTCTCTCAAGTTCATAAAGCCACTACTGAAATAAACATTAGGCTGGGTTCAAAGAATCAAAATTAGATATGAAACAACTTTATTCCTCAAAAGTACAATATTTAGAGAGGAAAGAATGAGTTTATCACAGTCAACACTGTCCTAAATTATTTACATTCAACATGGATGATTGATAGATGAATGTGTGGGTGGATGAATGTATGGATAAATGGATTGGTGACTGGATGCATACCAACTTGAAAAATCTCAGATAAAACTATTTGAATAAAGATGGACTAGAAATGATTCATAATTTAATATTTGTGGTTGAGAGAAGGAAAAATAACACAAAGAATAGAGAGGAAGTAAAGAACTTCTCAGAATGAGGAGACAAAAGAATTCTCAAGGTCTGGTGTTCACATTTTATTTAGAGCACTCCATTTTTAGAAGGCATAAGAGATAAACCTAGAAAGCTGGAAATGTAAGCAAAGACAAGATAATGGGAAAGCCTTGTAGCTTGTGTGAAACATCCTGTCACTGTCACAAAGCACTGAATTAAGATATTGGAAAAATAGAAAAGTACAATTTAAATAGTAAGTCACAGAAGAATGACATGGTTAGAGTTGTGATTTGGAGCATCCACACTTGCATTCCTACAGGCAATGTTCCTGTAACTAGGTCAGAGCTGGAGGCAAAGAGACTAGCCAGAAGGCAGCTTTCTATGCATCCATATAGGAATAAAAAGAAGATGATGGTACCTATTTTCTACCCCATATTCAAGATTTTGCCTATAATACCATATACAAATGCCATGATACTTCATTGCTCAACCATATAGTTGATATTTTGATTAGGGTTCTCTTTTCCCATTAAACAGTTTTGCTCTCTCTCACTTAGTAGAAAAACTGCCCACATAAAGAGGATGGCCCTATATTTTAGGAGAAAAAATTAATAGTCAAATAATAGAATCCAATATCCAACTTGGTTTAATATGGAACACAAAATACAAACAAACCTCACAAAGATGACCCTCTCTCCATGAAGATTTTTTTCTTTGTCAGAGTTGATTCCCATATCACCACAGATGAATGATGTCAAGGGTATGTCAATGCCACAGAGCAGAGTGCTCAGGGAAAACAAATGCAGAGAATGAAGAATGCTCTCCAGGCAGAAACTTTCCTTTCATTGTGCTTTGAAAGAACACATTTATTGGCTCCTACAAAGTCAGAAAATTGGGGTCTCTTTTGTTTCTAGTATTCTAGTATTCTGAACATTTAACACTTTAAGCTTCTACATTTCTGCTAAAAAAAAATGTAGAAATGATCTGTTAAATAATGATCAATTAATTTTTTTTTTAGTTTTTGAAATGAGCTTATTTATTTTAGATCTCTATTTTGCAACAGGGTGAAGAACTGACAAAGGCACTAATAAATGGAGATTCAGCTTAAGAATCTTCACAGGTCACCATAATTTTAGAAACATGAAAACAATTCCAGGTTAAGCATGTATGTAATGACTGGTATTATGTTGTTCTAGAGATAATCAACTTGTGGATTATTTTTAAAAATTAATAAAACTAGTTAAGCTTTTAAAAAGAGAGAAGATATTTTTCTGTATATGCCTAAGATTTCAAGTAATGAAATAGGAAACAAATTGTTATTGGCATTAAGGTTTGTTTCATACAAGGTTATTTTCCAAATACCAACAACTGCTCTTTTCAGAAAGGAAAGAATGAGAAAAACTCTTACTTTAATATTCTTATGAATAATAAATATCTTTAGCAAGATTGAAATTGTGCATTGTATATGGCCTCAGCGAAACTGGTTCCAACTCAAATGCTGAACGAAGCTCTCCCACTGGCTAAGCGATTTCAGCATTGCACTCACACATTTGAAACCTGAGCATGAAAAGAAGACAAATTATTACCCAACATTAGACTGTCTGCTCTACCATCCCTAGGAATGGTAGCTTCCTAAAGTAGATTCCTCTGAGATACCTTGATGATCTTGTTTTTTTGTTTACTTGATAAATATATGTGAGTTTAATCAGAGTTATCCTGCGCAGGGGATAGTACTTCTCTCAGAAATCATAGGTTGCCAAATAAGACCCCAGTTCCGCTTATAAAATACCTTACTTCATGAGCTATTGCAGTCTCTGGACTGCTCAGTAAAAATAAACATTTTATATTGTAATTCTTCACCCAAGATCCTGGTGATGCTATGGAAGAGTGGGTAGAAAGACTGTAGAACAGAAGGATGTGAAGACTACAGTAAAACAATGTGCTCTGGACATGGTAGGTTAGCTGCATTTATGAACTCACCAGGACTGTGGTTACCAGCACAGGATAAATCTAGTCAATTTTCAGTATGGAAGAAGTAGTGATGCTTAAAATTTTCCAAAACTAGGTGAGGAACTTTTAACAGTTGATGGCTTCTGGGAAAGGACTGTCATTTTTTTTTAATACGTAAAATGGCCTCTGATAGAGCAACTATTCTCCAGCCTACAGCCATGAGTATATGGGCCGCACCAGTTGGGCAAGGTCAGATGTAATTTGATCATACATGGAGATGGGCAGAGGGACAGAGGGAGGGAGGGAGGGAGGGACAGAGGAAAGGAGGGAGGGATAGAGGGGAGGGAAGAGGGAGGAACAGAAGAAGGAATGGAGAAACAGAGGGTATAAACAAGTAGAAGTAAAAGACAAATTTTGGATGAGGTATGATTATAACCAAAACACATTGAATGCTTGCATGACTTTCTCAAAGAATTAATAAAACTGATATATTGTAAGCATACTTCAAATGTTTCTGGTGAATATTTGTTCTATTGTATTTGGTATGAGACTGATGATCTCATATTCTTTTGGCTCAATAGCACACTTACCAGTTCAACTTTTTTAAAAGAAAAGTTCTGTTCAGAAGAGTTTTAACATTGTCTGTCCAAGAAATCACATGTTCTGATTATGTTTCTTAGGGTCCGAAATTTCTGGACATACATTTTGAGGAACACACATTTTCAAAAGCACGTTTTCTGAAACATAATTTATTTATTTCACAACCTAGTTAGGCTTTTGTATAAGTTTGTGTTTTGTTGTAAGAATCTGCAAAGAAACAACATCTGTGTCCTGCATATAGAAGAAAAGACAGGTGGGACCTATTTTTTAAAATTTTGTATTTATACTTAACAGATACTGACTTGTACCATCATTATTTCATGAATAATATAGGGTAACAACTAATTCTGTTGTGTTAGAAAATCGCAGTTATATAAGCATGATTTAAGTTTCTGAGTAGGTGTGTAGTTACATAACAATATTACAACATTTATGTAAGTAACCTAAGTACCAATCAGCACTGACATATCAGCTGTATATTTGGAACCAACTGCACACAGATATCAAAAGCAAATGTGTGTGCTATAATTAAAAAGCTGATATTAAGATTATGAATGCCGTATACTGTACAGAGTGCATGTATGTATTCAGTGATGCATGCAGTTTTACAAGTAATTGTGTCTTCCTCTCAGTGTGTTGATCTTTATGAAACCTTCATTACTGAGACTGGAAAGCATGACTATAAATTTCTTTGAAAGATCTTTTAAAGTACTTCTTGTATTGCATAAATACTATCAGCTGAGTTCCTACACTATGCTAGAAGTTTTTATACATGTTATAAATATATAGAAATAGTATTGCAAGAAACACTATGAAAATTTACTTTTTATCTTTTCTGTGAAATTGCTTAAGGTCACATAACTAATAAAGGACACACTTAGATATAAATTCAGATCTTTTTGGCAAGTTGACAAGAATCTGCTTTGGGAACCAAGCTCTATTCTACCTTGATCAGATCAATAAACAGAAATACATTCCTCAACACTAAGCCAACATCTCTTCCATTCTGAGAGACTGCATTGCTTTTTCCCTACAGGACTAGAGTGATATGACTAGGTTATAAGAAAGAAATTAAGGAGACAGACACATTTCAGAGCAATGGCTGCTGTTCTCTAATTCTTCTGCAAGATTTCAACTAAAATTCAGGAAATCCATGATTTAAAACATTATAGAATGGATGGAGGTTTCTATAAACTTACTTTTAAGTGAGGTTAAGTGTAAAAAATTGATTCCAAGCAACATGTTTTCAAAGTGTCACGTATGGAGTACTACTCAGCAGTAAGAAAAAAATGATATCCTAAAATTTGCAGGCAAATGGATGGATTTGGAGAATATACTACTGAGTGAGGTATCACAAACTCAGAAAGATAAGCAGGGGATGTACTCACTCATTAGTGGACTCTAAACAAACAAAAAAACTAACTAACTAACTAACAAGAAAAAAGCAAAGCATTCCCAAGCTGCAAACCACAACCACTGAACAGCTTGGGATCAGAAACACCCTGGACTGACCCTTCGGATCCCACTCCCCCTAGAGGAACACTAGACTCACTCTTGAGGGAGAGGGGAGAAAACTGGATCTGCCAGGAGTGGAGACTGAACTAAGCAATATTGGGGCAGTGGGACCATGGGACTGCCTGCAGCCTGCCCAGGGATGGGATGGGGATAGGGACCTTGAATAAGGACATACAAGGTAAAGAAAAAAAAAAAAAGACAGAGCTACTGTAAGCAACATGGTTTTAGGTAGATAGACACAAAGATTAAGACAAGTTTGTCATCTGAATTTTAAACACACACATTTTTGTTTAAATTAGTTGAAATAGTATTATTAATTTTTCTTTCTGTAATGAAAGTTACTTTTTTAAAACATTTCGTCACGATCCCCCTCCCCCCCACCCACTTTTGTTTTAGGGACAAACTTTTCAAAGCAGATGGTCCATCTTAATTAATTCTTATCACAAAGACAACTTTGTTATAAACTATTTTTCACAGATGAACAGTATTATATAAACCCCTTTGTTTATAGAATGACAGGAGAATGACTTTCCATGAGGGAAGCAGTTACTGTAATTTTATCTTTTATTTCTTCAACTTCTTCGGCACTTCAAAGCAATTATAACATTTAGGCTATTGAGTCTTCACTGAAGCAAGAGACATGTTTGTTTAAAATGCTTATGTTTTCATTTTTTTCAGAATTTTTATGTGAAGCAGAGTTTAGTTTCAAAGCAAATATTTCGAAGGCCACATTTTTCAGGAGCCTGTCCATCTGCATGTGCAGAACTTCACACCATTGATGCAGCTTTTATTTCATTTTCCTTCCCTTACCTCTCTCCCATGTTCTCCAGCTAGGATACAACGTAGAACATCAGATATATTATTATTATTATTATGAACAAATAAGTCACACTTTCTATCCTTGTATATCCTTATTCAAGGTCTCATCCCCCTCCCATCACATCAGGTCATTTTTTCTTCTCCACAAATCCCTATTCCATCCCTGGGCAGGCAGCAGACAGTCCCAAGATCCCACTGTCTCAATATTGCTTAGTTCAGCCTCCACTCCTGGCAGATCCAGTTTTCTCCCCCTAACCTCAAGACTGAGTCAGGTGTTCCTCTAGGGGGAGTGGGATCCAAGGAGTCAGTCCAAGGTGTTTCTGATCCCAAGCTGTTCAGTGGTTGTGGTTTGCAGCTTGGGCATGCTTTGCTTTTTTCCTGTTTGTTTGTTTGTTTGTTTAGAGTCCACTAATGAGTGAGTACATCCCCTGCTTATCTTTCCTGAGTTTGTGATACCTCACTCAGTAGTATATTCTCCAAATCCATCCATTTGCCTGCAAATTTTAGGATATCATTTTTTCTTACTGCTGAATAGTACTCCACTATGTAGATGCACCACAGTTTGTTAATCCATTCTTCAGTTGACAGACATCTAGGTTGTTTCCAGTTTCTTGCTATTAAAAATAATGCTGCTATGAATAAGAAGAATATTTTTCAGAGACAAACACTTAATGATTTAATAAGATTTGATTAGCCAAAAATCATATAATGATAATATAAATGTTTTATAACACTAAGAAAATTAATGATAAACTGCTGCATGGCCTTTCATATCATCTCTCCCCATCCCTCCCTCCCTACCTTTCTCCCTATACACACACAGAGGAATATCAAACATGATTAAAATTGCTAGAATAAATACTTTAATCACACTGTCTCCAAAAAATGGAAACCCCCAAGCCTGGTATTACTATAAACTAAATTTAATATTTAGAATAATCATTCAAGGAAGTCTTATTAATAGCTCATGGAGATGAACTGGGAAACTTGGATCTAAACAGGTTATCTAAGTTGTGATTGTTTATATCATACCCTCTCATCCTCTTTAAATCTCTGAGAGAAAAATGGAAGTACACAGTTTTCATTATTTTTGATATCTTAGAAATTCAGAATGTTTGTGTACATACATATGGGCATGTTTTCTCTGAGTCATGTTTTATTATACAAATGCATTGTTTGCCCTTTTTGGTTAGACCAGTTCAACATAGATTACCTTCTTTTGCTTCAATAATGCATTGATTGATATCTACAGATCTAGTTTTTCTAAATTTATTATACTCATGAAATACTGCTGATGCCAAAATTAAGCCTCCACATTAAGAACACAAAAATAAAATTACTTTCAAAACAATAAGGATAATTTCTGAGTTTCATTTTTCTGCTCTCTGCATACAAAATCTCTCTAACTCTGACTTAATACAAGTATCTAAGACAGCAAGGAGACTTAGCCATCAGGGAAATAGAAATTAAAATAACTCTGAGATTCCACCTTACACCTGTCAGCATGACTAAAATCAAAAACATTGTTGATAGCATATGTTGGAGAGGATGTGAAGAAAGGGAAATGCTCCACTACTGCTGTTGTGAATGTAAATATGTACAGATACTTTGGAAATCAATATGGCAGTTTCTCAGAAAATTGGAGATCAGTCTACCTCAGATCCAGCAATATCACTCTTGGCCATATACCCAAAAGATGCTCAACCACACCACAAGGGCACTTGCTCAACTGTGTTCATTAGCAACATCATTCATAATAGTCATAATCTGGAAACAACATAAATGCCTCTTCAATGAAAAAAGAATAAAGAAAATGTGATATGTTTACACAATAAAGTACTATTCAGCAAAAAAAAAAATCAACAACAAAAACAAACAAAAAACTGAGCTCTTGAAACTTGCAGGCAAATGGATGCAACTAGAAAACATTATCCCGAGTGAGGTAACACAGACCCCCAAAAGACAAAAACAATATGTACTCACTGTTCAGTGGATATTAGATGTAAAGCAAAGAATGGATAGGCTACATTCTACAACTCCAGAGAAGCTAGAGAGGAAGAGCCTAAGAGGGATGCACATGGATTTCCCAAGGAAAGAGAAATGGTTAAGATCTCCTGAATAACTACAAAGGGGTAGTAGAGGGGAGGAGGATAAGAGGGTAGGAAGATAAGGGTCTGAGATGGTCAAGATGAGGGAGGGATGGAGAGGATGAGCAATGAAAGAGATATCCTGACAGAAAGAGCCATTGTGAATTTAGGAAAAAACCTAGTGCTAGGGAAATTAACAGAAACCCACATGAGTGTCCCCAGGTAAGAATCTTACCAAGGCTGGAATGGAGAGAGGGTGCCTGAACTGGTCTTCCTCTGTAGTCAGGTTGGTGACTACTCTAGTTGTCATCATAGAATCTACATCCAATGACTGATAGAATCAGATGCAAACACCCA
The DNA here is from genome assembly GCA_004025045.1 of Sigmodon hispidus. Taxonomy (NCBI): domain Eukaryota; kingdom Metazoa; phylum Chordata; class Mammalia; order Rodentia; family Cricetidae; genus Sigmodon; species Sigmodon hispidus. The sequence goes on along the minus strand of PVIH01005115.1, from coordinate 31,405 downwards.
CAGCCAAGGACTTCACCAAACTCCTACAGTTCAGTTGAAGAGAGAGAGGATGAATTAGAACAGCAAGGAGACCAAGCGTATGATGAAGAAAACCACAGAAGCAGTTGACCTGAGCTAACAGGAGCTCATGGACTCTGGACTGACAGTTGGAGTCCTTCCATGGGACTGAACTAGATGTTCTGAGTGAGGGTGACAGTTGTGCATACTGATTTGTTAGTGCATCCTCTGGCTGTGGGACCAGGAATTATCCTGGGTACATGAACTCGCTTTTTAGATCCCACTGCCTAGAGTGAGATGCCTTACTCACCCTTGGTACAAGGAGGAGGCGCTTGACCCTGGATCCTGCTTCAACTTGGCAGGCTAGGTTGTGTTGACTACTTAAGGGAGGCATTACCTCCTTTGAGGATTTGATGGGGAATATCAGGAAGATGGGAAAGGATCTAGAGAAGAGGAAGAAGGGGAAATAGTGGATGGCATGTAAAAAACAAAACAATAAAAAACCTTCTTAAATAAAAAAGAAGAAGAAAGCCAGGAAAATATTGAGATGAAAAATGAAAGAAAAGATAAAAGGGCTTACCAGTTAATAATTAGTTTATTTATTCAATCAGCAAAAATTGAATGAGTGTCATTTGCCAGGTACTATATTTGGAAACGATTATAATGGAGAGTAATCACAGAGATATTGTTTTATAAGCTGACAGTTCGTATTATATGTATTTATCATGTGCAGCGTGATGTTGTATAGTACATATGCATTCTGGGATGACTAATTCTAGCTCACTTGGGCATTTATCTCATACAGTTTCATTTACCTACATCATGTCTCAGCACAGCTAAATTAGTATATATATATATACATATATATATATTACAGCAATACTTACAAAGTTTTATACAGTAAGAGTGAAATGCAAAGCAAGCTATGAAACTCAGGAAGTAATTCAGTGAGTTCTTAAAGGAACAAAATGATTTTCACTGTTGAAAGCCTAAGCCAATTGTAAAGTATCATTATCTTAAGAATTAGGAATCTTTGAAATATTTTAAATAATTTATTCAAGTCAAGCAATTAAACCTAAGAAGAGAAGAAAGAAACTTCTTATATTGTTTGGTAATAACTCTGATGAAAGGCATGCATAATGACATTTTGATCAAACAACTTGAAGATTTATTCTCAAGCTATTTCAGAATAACAAATGCATTTTTTTTTTGTTGATTTTACCTCACAAGCAGCATCAAATAGTGCCTTGGGGAGGGAGACTCTGTGTGACTGTCAGGTATGGCCCAATCTGCTTGAACTGGAGCTTCTCCTGAATTATCAGACTCCCACGTGTTCCAGGGAGTGGATGACAGCTTCGGTTCTAAATGCTGCGGTAGGAGTCAATCTGTATACATTGTGAATCTATCACAATTGATAAGAAGAAAATACCAGTTTTGCTTCTTGACAATAAACTGTGAAACATTATTCATTCCTTTTTAATCTAATTTATCAGACTTTGTCATATTATTCACAGTAGTAATTAGTTGTTTTAAAAGTGCCGTATTTGAATCAAGTGAATCACTGGAAACTCCAAAAGAAAAAACAGCTCTACTCTCTAAAAGGGTGCAGTGTCATTCTTGTCCTTGTTAATCATTTCATTAACTAAAAGATACTATGCAATTTTTCTCTGGATGTGGGATAATTATAATCACCTAAGTTAGAAACAAAAACAGGAGTCTTCAGACCAACAAGACTGAACTGGTGACTTCTACAATCATAAGAAATGAGTGGTGAGAGGGAGGGAAAGAAGATGAAAACATAAATTGGAGTAGAGAGTTATTAGCCTGATGAAGAGTAAATCTGTTCTGGGAAAGAGTTAAGGTAAAAAGGTTATAGATGGCCTTGAAAAGACTGTTCTTAAAGGCTACACTGATTTAAGAATACATTTGTCACGTTCTAGTACCTTTAATATCTAAAACAACAGATAAATGCAATTATCCTGGTAAATATAGGAATCAGCTGACCTTCAAAGCATACACAAGAGTGTGTTTCTATTCTACAATAGGATGTACTACACCAATGTAATACTCACACTAGGATCTTCTAGTTTTTTTTCAGTTCAAAATGTTACCTATTGAAAAGTCAACTTTATAAAATCCCATATAATTTTTTTAATTCACGACTAATAGTCTAGAGCTGCCCAGTAGTGGTATTGCTGGATCCTTGGGGAGATTGATTCCCAATTTTCTGAGATAACTGCCATACTGCATTCCTGAGTGACTGAACAAGCTTACACTCCCACCAACAATGGAGGAGTGTTCCCCTTGTTCCACAACCTCTCAAGCATAGGCTGTTATCTGTATTTTTTATCTTAGCCAATCTGACAGCTGTAAGGTGGTATCTCAAAGTTGTTTGATTTGCATTTCTCTGATGACTAAAGAAGTTGAGCACATTTTCAAGTGTCTTTCAGCTATCTGTAATTCTTCTGCTGAGAATTCCCTTTTTTAGTTCTGAACCCTATTTTTTGATTGGGTTATTCAAGGTTTGGGTCTCTAGTTTCTTGACTTCTATATATATTTTAGAGATTAGTCCTCTGTCACTTGTAGGGTTGGTGAAAATCTATTCCCATTCTGTAGGCTGTTGTTCTGTCTTATTGACTGTGTTCTTGGCTTTATAGAAGCTCTTAGTTTCAGGAGGTTCCACTTATTGATTATTGTTCTTAGTGTCTGTGACACTGGTGTTATATTTAGAAAGTGGTCACCTGTGCCAATTCATTGGAGGGTATCTTCCACTTTCTTTTCTATCAAGTTCAAAGTGGCTGGGTTTATGTTGAGGTCTTTGATCCACTTGGATTTGAGTTTTGTGCAGGGTGACAGGCTTGGATCTATTAGAATTTTTCTATACACTACCAACCAGCTATGGCAATGCCATTTGTTAAAAATACTATCTTTTTTCCATTGAATATTTTGGGCCTCTTTGTCAAAATCAGGTGTTCATAGGTTTTTGGGTTAATGCCTAGATCCTCAGTTCTATTCCATGGATCCACAAGTCTGTTTTTATGCCAAACCAGGCTGGTTTTATTACTGTAGCTCTATAGTATAACTTGAAGTCAGGAATGGTGATGCATACCTTCTGAGGTTCTTTGAAGAAGAGGTTTTTCGTATGTTGAACCATCCCTGCAATTTTGGGATGAAGCCCACTTGATCATGGTGGGTGATATTTTTATATATTGTATACAGTTTTCCAAAATTTTGTTGAGAATTTTTGCATCAATATTCATGAGGGAAATTGGTTGGTAATTCTCCTTCTTTGTTGTGTCTTTGAGTGCATTAGTGGACTTTAAAAAAAATAAAAAGAGAGAAATGTCCTTGTACTCAAATACTCAAGGCTAGAACATAGCTAGATGACACAATGCCTCACTTCTGCATTGATGGGTTCTGGCAGAGGTGTGGATGAGGAAAGACTTGTTTTCTTTAAGGGTCTCGCCACAGGGAGTTTAATTATGCTCCAGTGAGTAAATGAGCAGCATGAATGGGAGGTTTTGTAAATGGGGAGATCATAAGAGTGGGTATGATTGTGAGAAGTCTGATATCTGAGTTTGATGGGATAAATGATGAAAAAACACCAAATATATATATACATATATACATATATATAAGAAAATAAAAGAAATACTATGATTAATATCAGCGTTTCACCGGCTTTGTAACTTTAAAAGGCTTTGTTTATTTTTTTTAAGTTTTATGGAATTATATGATATGTATTTGTCTTAGTTTTTTAAGTTATAGTAGAATTCTGTAGTAAGTCCATATTTTCTTGTGTTTGTTTCTGTTATTACTGTTTTTCTTTTTAGTATGGAGTATTTTATTAGTATTTGAAGCAGGTTACAATGTATGCATTTGTTAAAATCATTCTTTGAATTTAGGTTTAATTTTGCTATCTAAAAAATAACCAGTTTTTTCAGAATTTTAAATTTCTTCAAACAAATTTATAATGTATGTCCTTATGATTTTCTGGAATTTCTTTTTTATTATTATTATGAATAAAGAAGTCACATTTACTATCCTTGTATATCATTATTCAAGGTCCCTTCCCCCAATTTTCTGGAATTTCATTCATATCTGTTATAATGTTTGCCGTTTGATTTCTAGTTTTATTGAAGTGGGTCTTTTCCTTTTTTGTTTAATTTGGTTTAAGAATTTGCTAATTGTGTTTAATCTTTAAAGAAAAAGTAAATAAAATAAGTAAATAAATAAATAAATACTCAAAACATGAACCTGGAGAGGCGTGAGTATCGTAGTGTGAATAGGAATGGCCCTTTTAGGCTTATATATTTGAATGCTTGGTCATAAGGGAGTGGTACTATTAGGAGTTTTAGCTTTGTTGGAGAAAGTATGTCACTGGAGATAGGAACTGAAGTATTAGAAGCTCAAGCCAGACCCAGTAGTTTACTGCCTCTTCCTACTGCTTGTGGATCAGAATGCAGAACTTGCAGCACCTTTTCCAGTATCATATCTGACAGTGAACTGCCTTACTTCCCACCATGAGAATAATGGTGTAAACTTCTAACCCTGTAAATCAGCCCAGATTAAATAATGTTTTTAATTGTAAGAGTTGCCATTGTCATGATGTCTCCTTACAGCAATAGAAACCCAAACCAAAATAGTGATCATTGGGCATTTAAATTATAACAGTATATTCCAGGCAGACTTTTGGTACTTAACACAAGATGTTCCTTACACATTGTGGTAAGAACAGTATTGGATAAAGAATTAGAATAAACAATTAATAATCATTTATTTTACCACAAATTATATGTATCCCTGAAAGATTCTTGTATAGATTTCAGTTCCTTATAATTCACAGTAAGATTAATAGTTAACAGGATTTTCTAAAGAGAAATGAAACCTGAGGTAGCAAACAACTCAAAGGTTTAAGGAATTCCCTAAAATTGATTAAACACCTTGGGCTCCCTCTTCCCCAAGCATTGATAAGCAGTAGAGACTGTTGAGAGAAACCTACTTAGATGATTTTCAGATAAGCTGAGCTACCCGGAAGTGACACAGTTCCCATCTATGGATCTGGTTGCAAGTTGTTAATGACTTCCAAGTTGCTTTTGTAAAATGTTACTCATCCTAGGGTGTGTTTGGGTGATTCAGCTGTCTTTAAATCATTTGTCCTTTTGTAAGAAAAGCTACTATAACCTAGTATACTAGGTTACTATAACCTAGTATAAAAACTACTATAACAAGTTCAAGTCTGGTCATATCCTACTTTGGTCTGTGATTGATCTCTTATCTGGGGGTTCAGAAGTTGTTTGTGCACATCTGCCCAAAATGTAGTGTTGTGCAAAACTCAAGACCTTAGATGATTTGTTCACTCTTTTTGTCTCTACTATTGTCTTTTTCTTTCCTACATCTGTGTTGCTCTGTGTGTCTCTCTGTTCTCTCTCTCTCTCTCTCTCTCTCTCTCTCTCTCTCTCTCTCTCTCTGTATTTGTGTGTAGTGTGTGTATACAAAAGATATATATTACATATATATTTAGATCTTGGACAGTTCAGCAGCTAATTATTATATTTCTTTATTGAAGAAGCTTAGTTTGAGAAAATATAAGATGCTTTGACAAGTGTCTAAGTATTTTGTTGAGGAATATGAAGTGTTACTTCACTTATATCTGTGGTGAAAACACATAATTTGATGATCAGTAGTCACAAGAAAACATAGAAAATTATAACTAAATACTACAGATAAACTGTAAATTATAAGAGTTCAGGATATAAAGCAGGATACATTGATGATCTTTCTATGTGAAGCCATTTAATGAAATTATTCATATAGTTTAAATTTTGAAAAAGCAAGCAATTACAAGTCAGAAGAACAATTGAATGGCTTTTTGAATATAGAAAAAACATTAGAGAAATATTATTGGAGATAAAGGATTATCTTTCATAATGACAAAGGGGTGAATTCATTACTAAGTCATGAAACTAAGTTTGTATGCACATAATAATTGAGTCTTTAAGTGCGTGGTATGCATGTTGATACAAGAAAAGAGTGAAACAAACAATTCTACACTTATCGTGAGGCTTTTGATATCAGAAATCAATGGAAGAGTAGACAGACAAGCCACAGAGATATGGAAGGAGTAAACATCATTAACCAATATGAAATAATTGACACTTGTTCCCTGGATCATCATTAAGTAACTACAGATATCCCACATTTTCAAAGGCAACATAGGAAAAATTCATATCTCTTTTAAATTTATTTACATATGTAGCAAAGTAAAATATATTCTAGGTCATAAAGTAAGTTCCATCTACCAAATTAAAAGAATCAAAATTATACAGATGGTATTTTTTATCAAAATGTAATTAAAATGTAAGTCACAATCAGGAAGATTTCTAGAAAACTTTGTTATTTTGAAATAAAACAATGGACTGCTAAATCATCCATATTTCAAATACAAGATCAGCAGGGAAATGCAAGATATTTTGAAACTGAATATGTTGATAATAAAACATATCACACTTTATAAGATAGAGATAAACATTACTTAGATGGTAATTTGGAGGTTCAAAGGCTTGTTTTAATGTTAGTGTATAAATTATATAATTAAAGAAGAATACTATTTAAAGATAGACTCTGATAAATTAATTAAATATGCAGTAAAAATAGGCCATCCATCAAAATATAAGTAATGAGAAACAGAATGTAGAAATTAGACAATATATAAAAGAAATAACCAAAAACTCAGTGACTCAGATTTACATCTGCAAAATATAGATAAAATAAATAATTTTGTTTTTTTAAATTTTCATTATAGGGTTTCTCTATGTAACAGCTGTGGCTGGTCTGGAACTTGCTTTGTTGACCAGGATCACCTTGAAGTCACTGAGATCTGCTTGTTTCTGCCTCCCAAGTACTGGGATTAAAGGCATGTGCCACTACTGCCCAGTGGAAAAAAGAAATTTAAAAAAAAATTGATAGTTTAAAAGTATTTTTAAAATTTTGAAGATTATCGTAATTCTTGGGCTGAAAGAAAAGCTTGATGATTGAATATGAGTTCAGTATGAATAGGACCCTGGGCATTGTCCCCAAGAAGACACATATACATGTGTGACAAGAATATTATTATTCTTTTCATACAAAACAAATAAGGAGAAAAATGCTTTCTTGCTTATTTATGAGGCCGTTATAACAAAGGCACCAGAAGCAAAGTCATTACAAAATCAATAAGCAAATAAGCCATTCCAGTTCGTAAGCACAGAGGGAAATTTTAACAGAATGAGCACATTAAATTTCTAATTATATAAGATGGACACTTTGCCAGCAACTAGGAAGGTTTGTCTGAAAAATGCAACTTTTGTTAGGCCTTGTGGCCTAGATATGAAATCATAGCTGAATGGGAAACTGAGGCAGGAGAATCATAAATTCAAGGCCATCCTGGGATATAGAGAAAGGTTCAGACTATCCATATAACTCAATGAGACTCAATATCACAGTTTATGAGAAGAACAACAGATTGTTTGCACTATGGTATTGCATGAATCCTAATTGGTCTCAATAAAATCCTAGAGCCTGATATTAGGGTTATAGCTGAAAAATCGTAAAGACAGAGCAACAGAGTAACAAGCCACAGCCATTTTTCACCACTACTGAATCCTCAGGCTGAAAGGGGTAGGACCCTGTCTCCAAGAATCCTCAGACTGAATAAAGGAAGTGTAGGAAATTCCAGGACTAAATGGAAAGGCAGAACTCCAGCTTACTCCCACCTTATATTCCTTTTTCTGCCCAGCCATATCACTTCATGTTTCAACCTTCATAGTGCTGGAATTAGAGTTGTATGATCACAAGTGTTTAATTAAAAATTTTGCCACCATTGCCTGGCTCTGTGGCTATCTCTGTAACTAGATCTGTCCTCTGATCTTCAGGCAATCTTTATTTGATGCACAATATATCACCACACTATGATTTAGTAGAAGATCATAGTATATGTGGACATACATGGGGAACCTCAAGTTAAGTCCTCACTGCAGAAAGATAGAAAGAAAGAGATGAGAGTTTACCATAACATTTAGAAACCACAAAAAAAAAAAACTATGTAATTATGTCAACAGATTCAGTAAGAACATTTCAAAACTTCTGTTTGCATTCAAGACAACTCTCAGCAAGCTAGGAATAGATGGATAGAATTCTCAACTTGATAGAGTGACTATTTTATAAAAAAATTCTTATGAATAACGTCATACTTAATGCAAAACTATTTTTGATCTAAGATCAGAAATCAGGTCAAGATATTGCTATTTAATGCTCTCATCTATCATTATACTAGAAGACCTAGCCAGTGTCAAAGGACAAGATAGGGGAATAAAAATCACAGACAGAAGCTGAAAGACAATCTGGAAGTTAAAAGTGCATACTTTTTTTGCAGGAGACCTAAGTTTGGTTCTCAAGTGCTCAAGTTGGGAAGCTCACACTCACCTGAAACTACAGGTCATTCACTTGTTCTTACAAAAAAAAATTAAGTAACCTTAAATAAATGACTAAGAATAATAAAGTAACCTTTGATAGTCAGAGTACAAATGTAGGCAATTGGTAAGTAAGCACCAATATACTTAATTGGTTATCACAGTACTAGTTAGCAGTTAAAAACCTAGAGCAGTAGACTTTGGAATTGATTCGCCATGCTATCAAAACTACAGTTGTTAGTTAAGTAAATATATTAAAAAGAAATGTAATATATAGGAATATTTTTTATGGTATGCCTACAAAACATAAACCATTGGCCTATAGAAAAATGTCAGCCATTAAAGCACTTGTGTTACAAACATAAAAACCTGAATTTGGTACCCTGTCTTCATATAATACTCCTGGTGAGGCTACACTTGTAATCCCAGTAGGGTATAGTGAAGATATAGAGTCTGTGGAGTGTATTGAGTCCTCTAGAAAAGTAGAACTTATAACCACATCCATTTGTCTGTCTGTCTATCTATATATATTTATATGTTTGATAATATATTCATATTTATACTTGTATTACATATAATACATATCCTGATAACTGTTCTAAAAATAGTATTTAAAATTTGCATAAGGAAGTATATTACATTAATTTCCTGAGAGCTCAATATTGATAAGACAATTGGCAAATTTGATAGATATATTGAATAAATGTATAAAGTTCTAACAAAGAACTCTCATCTCCCATGTGTTTTACATGTCTGTGTGTGTATATTCTCAGACGTGTGTGCAGGTGTCAATGGAGACCAGAATATGGTATCAGATCTCTGAAACTGGAGTTGTAGACAATTGTGAACTGTCCAATGTGGGTGCTGATATACAAACTCCATTCCTTATTATTGTAAAGAAGCTCTGAACCACTAAGCCAACCCTTCAACACCAAGTACCATATTTTTATCTTTCATCTCATTAATTATGGGATGATTGTTTGATGGTTACCTTAAATAAAAATTTGTGTGTAAACACATTTAGAAAATTAGAAGTCAAGAACCATTAGCATTAGAAAAGATTCCTGCACATGTGGAAGACCAAAATGTGGCCTTCAATGTAAGGAAGGTTCTGTGCTGTTAAGATTCTTCTTTACTTATTTTAGCTCAAATAAAACATCCTTCCAAGCTCAACTGAGCCAGTAAGCCCCAGAGAAGCTGCAATAAAAACAATTAAAAAGCAAGAAAGAATATTATGTCAGCCTGAATTGGCTGAAGTTGATAAATAAACTATGGTTATTAAGGGTAGTTACCTCTGTGCTTAGAAAGTTCACCTTAAGGTGTTTTGAAAGAAATCCAATGGATATGTAATTATCTTCAAAAATTTTAAGAAAAACATGAACCACAATGTATACATGGTAAGAGAGTTGAAGAAAAATAAAAAGTACCACAGATTTAATAGAATGTTGAGAATAATGTAAAGTTTAAATGAAAAAAAATAATTATTTTTACTAGTTTTTGCACTTTTTCTAAGTATGAAACTATTTTTAACAGAAAAGTTAGATTAGATCATATTTTTGACCATATATCATATATTTTATATATATAGAACAATGAATATATAAAATGTTCAGCATCACAGTTCATCTGTGATCTACATATAAAACACCAATGATTTTCTACTGCATGTTCTCTTGAAAAGTTAAGATTAAAGAATCTGACAATGTTAAGTATGGACAAAAATGTGCAACAGCTGGAACTCATATACTCTACTTTGAGGATATTAAATAGCTCAAGTACTTGGGACAAATTCTTAGTCATTTTTTAAAATAATGAAAATATACATACTCTTTGACAAGTACATCTAATAAGTAATAACATAAGATAAGTCAAAATATATACTTTTACAAAGATATGTCTAAGGATATTCTTAGCATCAGAAAGAGAATAGACAAAAGAAATTTGTTGTATACACATACCGAACAGTAGAAAGAGATGCCCTAAAGATATAAAAACAACCTAAATATTCTGTAGCTGACTAATGATTAATAAAATGTAATGCATATAGGCAATGTTATTCTATTGTGTTAACATGAAATTGGCAGGTAAATGAATGAAAGTAGAAAATACACTGAGTGAAATAACCCAAACCCAAAAAGACAAACTCCATGTGTGCTCTCTCCCCTCTGAATCCTAGCCCTGATATATAGACCTGAGTATATAACCTGAAGTAACAACAATAACAGCAACAAAAGAAATGTAAAACTGAACCATGTCGGGTACACAGGGAGAAGGAGCTGGGGAGCTGGGGTAATAGAAGACAGGTGTCATGAAGAAGGCAATGGAAAAATGAGGAAAATTTAAATGGGAAAGAGCAACAAGAGTGATATAGGAGAGAAAAAGAAAGGAGAAATAAGGCTATGGATATTTGGTGTTTTGTTTTTTAAACATTTTTTTCCTCACACAGTATATCCTGATTACAACTTTCCCTTCCTCTATGCCTCGTGGTTCCTCCACACATCCTTTACATTTAGAAACAATTCTATTTCTGTTACCCATTAGGAAAAATATGCTTCTATGGGATAACTAACATGAAAAAAGTATAATAAGATAAAACTACAGCACATCAGAATGGAACAAAACAAGCAAAGAGCACAAGAGTAGGCACAAGAATCAGGAACTCACTCCTTTACAAGCTCAGAAATTTCATAAAAACACTAAACTGGAAGCTATAATATATATGCAGAGGGCATAGTAAAGACTACTATTGATAATTTTTAAAGCTATGGAAATACATTATTTTATAAGATTGCTTAAAAATGCAAATATATGCAAATGTGTGTACAAAGAATCAAATGGTGTTACATAACAATGAAAGAGGAGCAAGAAAGAGACCAAAAGCCAGGAGACCAGGATGTCTCTGCCTTCACTGTGTGTCCACTAGACACCATGTGGAAAATGCCACCAAGAAATGTCAACAAGACAAACATAAGGAAATATCAGTTGACATGCTGGTATAGATGTGAGAATTTCACAAGATCTTATCTCTGGTTGAAGAGCTTCAGATGCCAAATGACTGCTGAGAAAGGGAAGATCAATTTCCTTCAGAGACAAACTGTGACATATGTGGTCAGCCCCAGATACATGTACATATAAGCTGTTCTAAGTAGGCTAAGCAGTATGTATAAATAAATACATGCATACATGTAGCATGTATGTGTTTCTACGTAACAATAATAATTTAAAATGTCATCAATTTGGGAGAGGGAGAGGTGGCATGGGAGGAATTAGAAAGGAGCAATGAAGATGCAGTGGTTGTGTATAAGATAGCTATAATTTTAATACTATAAAATAAATACAAGCAATATAAATAAAACTTAATATATATTGAGTTCATTGTGTGTATAGATTATCACTACTTTCAAAGAATTTTTTAAAAATTGATGGATCTAACATATCAAAAATCCCTCAATATCATGCTTTACCATATGAGAAAATGTTCAGTTATTGGGCGCATTTTTATTTGTAACCAGTAGAACATGTATCTTCTGAATGCCTATGATAATTTGTATTCTATATAGAAAGTTATTAAGCAAGTGCCTCTCCCATGTCAGTGTATCTATAAAAGATATTGTCTACATTCAGTGGGTAAAAGTACTTATTGCATAAGTGTGAGGGTCTGTATTCAAATCCCCATAGTCCTTTAATATATATATATATATAGTAAAAAAAAAAAAAAACCCCAGCAAATAGGTCTTTATTCAGTGAAAAATGACAGAGGTTGTCTTCTGGCTACCACATGTGTGCCTTGTTCAACACGTACTTGCATTCCTACACATAAATGTATATACACATATGCACACATTGTGCACACACAAAAATTATATTGCCTATGCAAATTATTGATTTGTTTTACTCTCTCAACATACTTTTAAAGTTATAGTCCAAATGCGGGCAACTTAATATTTTTCTTTTTTGCTGTATCCCTCTGGGAGTTAACACTTGAATGATTGAATTTGTGAAAACCACTAAAAAGGGTATGTGAAAATGATTGGTATTCTCTCTCTGTAGCATGAATGATTTACATGGCCTTCCTGTTGCTAGTGAGATGTATGTAGTGACTATGCATCCACTTCTTTCGTTTTAAATTAAGAAGCATATTTTTTCTCTCCTGGATTCTTCTAAATTATTAACATTCCCCATTCTTCATGGTATTTCTTTCAACTCACCAAAAAAAGAAAAGGAGGAGGAATGTTTTCTCAAAGGTCATTTTCCCTTCTCACTCATAATCATGATAGAATGATGCCCTTTGTGGGCTGGGAAATTTTTATATGCTTTTGAAAAGAAAGAGCTTCTGAGTTTAAAAATTAAGATCTAGTATGAGTCTCAGAAAATAATGAGGAATAAAAGAAACTAAGATGCAATCAAATGTATTTTGAAAATTATATTCTAAATGACTTAAAAGTTAAGTACTTTTAGTGCTAATTATTTTCTGTAAATTTAGACACATAAACTTACAGACTACATCTCTGTAAATGTGAAAAACAGTATTATATTCATACTGAATGCTCCAACTAAACACATCTTTAAGTAAAGAGAATGGCTGAATAAATAATAGCACATGTTATATAAAAAATATGTATTTATACTTTTGAACCAATTAAATGCATTGTTATACATTTTAATTTTACAACATAAGAAATCTTAAAAATGACAAAAATACACATATGTACACCACACACAAAACTACAGTGCAAGCCGAAGTTTTTCTGTCCTGGCCAAGCCATTGCTCTGGACAAATCTTTATTACCTGAGGTCCCACAGCCACTTATAAAACAACTAACTCTGAGGTTTAATATTATGGTAAATGCTGGGCCAGTAGATCAGGCATGCTACTATCTAGATTTTAGACTTAAATTAACCCATAATTTCTATCTATATTCAGTCACATGTCTTGATACCTGTTCTCATTGCAACATTTTCATCTTACTCTTCTGGCTCAGGCTGGTATCAGCTGCGCTGTATTTTCTGTTCACAGAATTCTCTCTCTAGTGTTGTTGCCCTGCCTCTACTTCCTGTCTAGCTACTGACCAGTCAGCATTTTTATTAAACCAGTAAGAGTAATAAATCTTTACAGTGTACAAGAGCAAAATCCCACAGCACTTTGTTTTTCTTTTCAAAAAGAACCCTGAATCTAATTTACTTTGTGTAGCCTTTTTCCTAATAATTATCCATAATAACTTGTAACCAACAATGTAAACAAGCATTCATAATCCATTTTGGAGAGGACAGGGTAATGTGGGCATAGTTTTCTAGACTACTGCCTGGTTATAGGGAATGATGGTAATATCATGGGGACCCAAAGGCAATTTAGAATTTTGGGCAATAGATCAATAGATTATTTTGTGAGGTTGTATTATTTCAGCCAGCAGCCTTTCAGTTGGTCTAGATGCAGAATTCAGAGAAAAATTGTAACAGAAGTGCTCTAAAATGGTAGATTATGTGGGCAACTTATTTCCATCTGAGGTTTTTCAGGCAATCTTCCTTAAACAAACCTTGTTTCTTTTAACTGGGAATGAATCCACAGCCTTTTTTTCTGTGGAAACCTCCTCTTCAAAGTAATACTTTTTTAATCACTAATTTTTGAAGCCGAAACATTTATAGCATATAGGTTGAGTTAATCCAGCAACATTTATAATCAAATGTCTCTTAGGAGCTCTTGTTCTTTTCTCTGCGGTCAAAAAACTCAAAGACAACACTGTAACATACATTATCCAAACTCTGTATAATTTCCATCTTTATATAGTTTATTACCTTTGTAAAACTTGATTTCCTGCAAATCAAAACAACTTTGAGATACCACCTAACACCTGTTAGATTGGCTAAGATAAAAGGCACAGATGACAGCCTATGTTGGAGAGGATGTGGAGCAAGGGGAACACTCCTCCATTGTTAGTGGGAGTGTAAGCATGTTCAGCCACTTTGGAATGCAATATGGCAGTTTCTCAGAAAATTGAGAATCAATCTCCTCAAGGACCCAGCAATACCACTTCTGAGTGTATACCCCAAAGAGGCACATTGACATTCCACAGGTATTAGCTCAACTATGTTCATAGCAGCATTATTTGTAATAGCAAGAAACTGGAAACAACCTAGATGTCCCTCAACTGAAGAATGGATTAACAAACTGTGGTACATCTACACAATGGAATACTACTCAGCAGTAAGAAAAAATGATATCCTAAAATTTGCAGGCAAATGGATGGATTTGGAGAATATACTACTGAGTGAGGTATCACAAACTCAGGAAAGATAAGCAGGGCATGTACTTACTCATTAGTGGTCTCTAAACAAACAAACAAGAAAAAAAGCCAAGCATGCCCAAGCTGCAAACCACAACCACTGAACAGCTTGGGATCAGAAACACCCTGGACTGACCCTTCGGATCCCACTCCAACTATTGGAACACCTGACTTACTCTTGAGGGAGGGGCGACAAAACTGGATTTGCCAGGAGTGGAGACTGATCCAAGCATTATGGGGTCAGTGTTATCATAGGACTGTCTGCTTCCTGCCCAGGGAGGGGATGGGGAGTTGTGGAGAAGAAAAAATGACCTGATGTGGCGGGAGGGGGAAGGGACCTTGAATAAGGATATACAGGGATGGAAAAAAAAAATTCAGAGGGAAAGCTGAACACAAAGTAAATATATGTGTAGCAATCTTATTTGTATTATCACCCTTGATAAGTCATGCTTATGATTTTTATCTTCTTTATAGTTATTGTTAACTTATCAGCATTTTAAATTCATTTTACTTTTACTGTTTTTCTTGATAAATACAAAATAAATAAATAAGAAAAAATAGAAAGTATAAAATCCGATAGAAACAGCACCATTTGTTAAACAAATAGCACATACTTTATTATCTGAATGCTCAGATTCAATAATTTTTACACACTAAGGAGCCAGTTTGTTGTACAAGTTTATCTTCATATATTGATGACTATTTCTGAGTTAGAAACAAGCTGGTTTACCCAATGGGGACTCAGTGACCAAATTTTAAAACTGGATTTAAAATTAGTTTCCAATTTGCTCATGTTGGTAAGCTGTGGATAACTTCAGTATCATGTTATTATGGCACATATTTATATTTAGTAACATTTCAAAGTAGAGTTTATATTTTTGAAACAAAACAGAAAATTAGTCTGGCATTTCCAGTCTTTGAGGAGATGGATTCCATGTGTTACTTCCTGTTGAACAATTTATCCCAGCTCTGTTTACTTAGTGGCTTCACCACCTATATCAATTCCCTAAGCAAAGTGGAAACCCTAAAGTATGAGCTTGCTTTCATATGCTGCTACTGAGAAAGGTTTCCTTTCATGTTTAGAGGTTATGTTTTCATCTGGGTCAGCAGCAGGATGGGTGGGACTTGTTATGCTTCTCCAAGCATTTCCTGGAAGTTTGCAAAGGTACTCAAAGAAATGTTATTTATATGGATAAAGTGAATACTTTATTATTCTAAGATAATAAAAGAAAGCTAGAACATTTATCAAAAAAAAAACTTGATTTCCTTTTTAAGAACTTTCTCTATTCTTTTCAGTTTCTTTTCCAAACCTATATATATTTTTTAATACACTCTAAACATTTTAGAGGTTTTTTTTTTTTATCTGAATCTGTCTTTACTTTAGATTTCTGTCTTTTCTAACCATACGAGCCTTTAATCTGCTAAACAGCTTGGCTAGGATTAAAGCCTTGTGGCTAGGATTAAAACCTCAGTTGAGGCAGCTGAGTTCACAAAGTTTCTTGGTCTGTTAGAGTTTAGCTTCATGACAGAGGTAATGACAGAAGCCATGTTTAATTTTGGGGCCACACTGCCACCAAGTAGAGCACTGCAGCCTACTGCTCATAAACTTCATTAAAGTGTTTGGCAGCAGAGCTTAATAGAGCCTTGTGGTTTTTGCCAATAATGCTGAATCAGAAATGTTCTCCTAAAGAAGCTGCACCTCTGCTTGTTTCCAGCAAAGAGATGCCCCCTAAAAAAAACTACTATTATCAAGAAGCCTTGCTTAACTCTGTTTCTTTTTTGTGTTTATGAGAAGCATCCTTAAATTGGTTACATGCACTTCCTGCCTGTCCTTCTGAGAGACTGCAGGAAACCATCATGTTGCAGCTCAAGCTATATGGCACAAACCTGCTATGCTATAGCTCACGCCTGTATGACACTCTATACCATGGCCCACTTAACAGACACATGTAGGAAGCTGTTTTTTGCTCTGTTTCTATGTTCTAAAGCTCTTTCAACGCTTTCTCAGGCTTTATGTGGATGTACATGCATGATATTGGAGTGCCTTTTTTAGTGGGGAGTTTCTGTCCCTCTAAAAACTCAAATACCTAGGAGCCACTTTCAAATGGATGAATGGGATGCCTAATATTATACCAACTGCTGGGCCATTAGTTCAGGCTTATTATTAACAAGTTCTTTTGCTTAAATTAACCCACAGTTCTTTTCATGTTTAGCCATGTGACTTCTTACCTTTGCTCATCCAGCATTCTCATTTTGCTTCCTCTTTGGCTGGCTGGAATCTTCTGCTCTTCCCTTCCTTTTCCCAGAATTTTCCTAGTTTGATTGCCCCACCTCTACTTCCTCCTAGCTACTAACCAATCAGCATTTTATTTAACCAATATGAGCAACAAATGTTTATAGTGTACAAGAGTAATATCCCACAGTAATACAGAGAAAATTGAAAGTTACCTGTTGGAGGTAGAACTGGAAATACAACTTTTTCTTTGTTACTTAAAAAGACACTGAATTAATTAGGAATAATTATAAGACATTCAGAACTCAACTTGCAAATGAGCCATTTGTGATGGTGCACAACTTTATTCCCAGCACTCAGAGGCAGAGGCAGACAGATATTTGGGAGTTTGAGACCATCTTGGCCTACAAAAAAAGTTCTTAGGATATCTAGAGCTACAAAGTGAGACTGTGTCATTAAAATGATTAAACAAAAAACAGAACCATACAAATGTATAATGTAATTTTCTAGATTCTCTGAAGAAGCTAGCCAGGTAAAAAAGACTTAAAAAATAATTTTATGTGATTACAGAGCATTTTCAGTCCTGAGATCTGCAGTCATCAATTTGGGGAACCTAGAGTAAAAACAGTATTGTAGTTTGTTCCAGTCTAAAAATGCTAAGAATGAAAAGAACTGAAGCTATGTTACAGTTTGAAGGCTTCCAAGCTTAGACCTAAGAAGAACCAAGGTTTTGGTCATGTTTAAAGCAAAAAATTCCATATTCCCAAAGGAATGCTATAATTTTTTAATCCCAGATCAAGGCAAACTATTATTGCTTATAGCAATAAAATAACTTTGTTTGAGAGAGATGTGGGATATCTTTCTGTATGCTGTTAATATTATTTGTTAATAAAAAAAAACTATATTGGCCTATGGCAGGCATCTTAGAAGTCAGTGGGAAATCAAAGCATAGAGATGGGGGAAAGGGTAAAGTCAAGGAAGATGATCCAGGCTCCCAAGAAGCAAGATGTAAAGAAATCAGTAAGCCACAGGCTATGTGGCAAGACAAATTAGTGGAAATGTGTTGAATTAAGATGCATGAACTAGCAAGCAATATTCCTAAGCCATAGGCCAAGCAGAATGTAATTCATATAAGTGTCTGTGTCTTTCTGTGGGGCTGTAGATTTTGATCATGGGCTGGGCAGGCCAGAAACATATCAAAATAAGTAGTATGTCTTATCCCAGTCCAAAAATGCTGAGAATTTAAAGAACTGAAGCTATGTTACAGTTTGAAGGCTTCCAAGCTTAGACCTAAGAAGAACCAAGGTTTCATTCATGTTTAAAGCAAAAGATACCATATTCCCAAAGGAATATATTGTATTTTTTTAGTCAAGAGAAAGGCAAACTATTACTGCTCATATCAATGGAGTACCTTTGTATGAGAGAGAGTATTAATCTTTATAAACTAAATTTTCATCTGACCAACTTTGGTATTTTTGGTTTCATCATTAATTAGCAAATTACATCAAAATGGGCATATGTTTACTTAGCATTGTATGTAAAATATTGATATTTTCATTACACCTTGGACTTACATGCTAAATTTATTACTTCTATAATTACTTCCTCAAAAATATGTTATAGCTAGTGGATTATAAGCTTACTCAAGGTAAGGATCATATTTGTCCTATTTATTTTTATCTCCCCAGGGTTTAGTGTTAGAAATTTATGAGGGACTCAAAATGAGCCTCACAGATTTCTGAAATAGTAAGTTCAAAGGAATCAAAGTTATTGCTGAGTAATCAAACAAGTCTTTTGGGAGAGCTTTCTGGTAGTCAAGAAAACACTAAATGGCCTCATTGAATCAGAAAATAAAAGGTGTTTCTATGCAAAATTTATAATCAATTGTCTTTATAATGACTGTCTTTTACTGCCACTACAGAAAAATCATGGTACTTTTGAAGATAAGTGTAATAGTGTCAAAGAACTGTGCTCCAAACTGTCAGCACAGACCAAAACAGAAATACTTTGCATAATGAAGCAGAATTATATACAACTCCTGTACATTGAGATTGTAAACCTAAGGTATTTTGCTCCTCATTCTTTTACTTTTCTTCTTCTTTTTTTAAAAATCATCCTTCAAGTATTTTGCAAGGAATTAAGGAAGTTAAAACTCATGAAATATTTAAGTTAACTAAATACATTACTCAGTAAGACTTGGATGAGGTGCAAGTTGTCATCTTTTGCATATTACTATTTTGGTAATCTTACAAGAATAGTGAAGTCTGGGGATATATACTTACTGACTCATGGCTTATTAAAATTTATATCTCAATCCTGACACCTAAGTTCCCTAGGAATATGTTATTAAAAGCTCTGACTTCTTTGCTGAATAGCATTGATTGAGACCCAACGAGTGTGAGAGTTCTGTTTATTCGCACATGAAGATAAAGGGAAACAATCAAATCCAAACAAAGCAGAATAAGAACAGATTTTTGTCATGAGGTAGTACATCTCTTCCACAGCATAGAAAGATAGGAACCATAAGGAAAAGACCTTTGCAAATTAACTGTTTAGTCCTGGTGACTGTTAAAAGAAACATTTTAACAATGTCTTTTAATTGTGGAATAGTCAGGCAGGTCCTAGAAGTGACAGCTTCAGGTGATCTCTATTATTACTTCTATAGGAAAAAGGCAAGGGAACTACAGGAAAGGGAGCATCAGAACAATATGATTGGTTAAAATATGGCATTTGTCCAGCTTGAGTCCATTTTAGTAAGTTCAGCAGCTGCTAGTGTCTCAGACTCAGTTGTCTTGTGACAAAACCAATTTTCTAAGTTTTAAGTTTGAGAACTGAATTAGTCTAAGACTGTAGCTAAGTGGTAGAGTTCTTAGATGGACTCTTTAGCAGGCTCCCAAAGAATATTTTTAGAAAACATTGGATAAACCATTAACTACTGAATGAGATTGTGCTTCCTCATGTACTAGTTTGTGAATGAAAGGTCACAAAGAAGCTACACATTCAAACAAGCAGAGACCTGCAAAGCTGGCTAACTGGTCAATGGTAGTGGGAAGTCTAGAATGGTACAAATCCTGCACACCTACATTTCCAGTCTGTGCCCACTTCATTGTCAGACTTAGATCCTGTGACAAACAGATAAAAACCTTTTGGAATACAGTCCTTTAACAAAACCATGATTTCCACCAATCAAGGACTAAGTGTCAGATCTGATAGCATCTGAGGCCTCTAACTAAAATTTCTCTGATCTACTGAAACCTCCTATTAATGTTTCCACATGTGTTATGACTAATGATTTTCTTTATTCTGTTATTATAAAAACTTAATGAAACTGCTTCAACATTTAAATGTAGAATTTGGAACATGTAAATCTCTGTTCTATAGCAGTGGTCAATTATATTTGTCTCCAGAATAAATTATTTCTTATCCCCTTTGAAGTGAGAGTTGTGTTTTGAGCATATAGGCTCAAACTAGCAATAGTGAGGCTTTCTTTGTTCTTTTTTTTTTTTTAAAATAGTATTTTGAGATTTTATACTGCCTTTCCTGTCATTCAATTGCCCTCTGATTCCTTCAGTAAACCTTCCCCAAAATTTATGACCTCTTCTTTGTCCTTTTTACATACATTTTATACATTTATCTCTGTTCTTGTGAACTAATTTTCAGGACTGACCACTTGAGACTAAGATTGGACAGCTTGTGTAGGAGCTCTTCCTTGGAGGAACCAATTCTTTCAAGCAAGGGTTGACAATCTGTAGCTCTTTGTCTAGGGGTAATCTTGTGGAATTGCTCCTGTCCACACTTGCATGACAACCGTCGTTGACGTTATGTGTGTATTGTTCAAGAAATCACATGTTGACATTTTATGGATGTATCTTCTTTGTTGTGTCTAGAAGACACTATCTAGCAGCAACAGATATCCTGGTCCTCCAGCTCTGATTATCTTTTCATCCTCTTACATGGTATTCCCTAAACCTAGTTTTAAGGATGGCATTATGGAGGTACCAATTGGAATTATGACTACATAGCCAATTATTTCCTGCATTTTTATGAGTTGTAGATCTCTAATAATTCCGATCTGTGTAAAACTAAACTTCACTGATAAAAGGTGATTGCTACAGTTACTTGTGGGTATCAGAATAATTATATAGAAAAGACTTAGAAATAATATTTATTTAGGAAAATAGGAATAGTAGATTCTTCTTTAGCATTTATGACATCTCTACCTGTGGTTACTTGGATAGGTTTGCAGTACCAGGCATGAGTTTCTTCATATTGAGTAGACTTTCTAAGTTCAACTAACCAGCTGTTGCTTAGTCCCAAGATAAAAGTGTCACTATTGTACCATTTGAGGTCTCTGGCTGGTCTGAGCATTTTTCTGATGTATAAGCTTTACAGATATATAGGATTAGTGATTGCTTCTCTCTCTTTTGGAAGATTTCATAGCATCTTCTAATACTATAGGAGCCAGTCCTCAGGCAAGAGATTTTAAAGTCAGTTCCCACTCAATCCCTCCAAGATCTGTGTCTGAAGTATGTGGTGGCTTCAGAAATAGAGTTTTACCTTCACATTATAGAAGGTAACCAAGAGTATTGGCAGTAGTACATGTTATCTTCAGTGACTCATATTCCTTCAACCAACAAGTCAAGGAGAGCCTTCCTACGCCAGCAACCAAGGTTATCCTTACTTAGTACATGGCTCTTGGTAGAGTACACCATCAGCCAATGTTTATATACACATATGTATCTATAAAATGCATATTTGCATATGATATATAATGTATATATCATATATGCATGGTATGTGTATGTGTACTTTAAGCTTATAAAGAATTGTTTCTATATGACTTTTCAATACCCTTTATCTCTCCTTCTTCTCTCTTGCTCTCTATTACCCTTACTTCCCACATCAGGTAAGGCCCTCTCCCATTTTTCCCATCATCCCTTTGTCGAGCCTGTCTTCCAGCATCTTGCTGCTTAGTGTTTTTTCCCCTCCTTTCCCACCGTTACCCCTCTAACTTCCTGCCTTCTTTGGCTATATTAGGTTTTACATTCAGATCTAAAGATTTAGGCTTTGTCTTTCTTAAAGTGAATTTATTTTGACTAGATATAAGATATTAGGAAACCCAGTGTCCACAAACCTTTCAACTCACATTAAAATTAAAAGATTGGAGGAGTTTTCTAGTTTTTTCACTAAAAATTCCTGCTTGAAGAATTACGAATGGCTGAAAGGCACCTGAAAAACTGCTCATCATCTTTAGCCATCAGAGAAATGCAAATCAAAACAACTTTGAGATACCACCTTACACCTGTCAGATTGGCTAAGATAAAAGATACAGATGACAGCCTATGCTGGTGAGGGTGCAGAGCAAGGGGAACACTCCTCCATTGTTGGTGGGAGTGTAAGCTTGTTCAGCCACTCTGGAATACAATATGGAGGTTTCTCAGAAAACTGAGAATCAATCTTCCCAAGGACCCAGCAATACCACTTCTGGGTATATACCCTAAAGATGTACATTCACACTACAATGGCATTAGCACAACTATGTTCATAACAGCATTATTTGTAATAGCAAGAACCTGGAAACAACCTAGATGTCCCTCAACTGAAGAATGGATTAACAAACTGTGGTACATCTACATAATGGAGTACTATTCAGCAATTAGAAAAAATGATTTCCTAAAATTTGCAGGCAAATGGATGGATTTGGAGAACATCTTCCTGAGCAAGGTATCACAAACTCAGAAAGATAAGCAGGGGATGTACTCACTCATTAGTGGACTCTAAACAACAACAACAACAACCACAACAACAACAACAACAACAAAAAGCAAAGCATGCCCAAACCATAACCACTGAACAGTTTGGGATCAGAAACACCTTGGACTGATTCCTTGGATCCCACTCCCCCTAGAGGAACACCTGACTCTGTCTTGATGTTGGGGGGGGGGAGAAAACTGGATTTGCCAGGAGTGGAGGCTGAACTAAACAATATTGGGACCAAGGGACCTTGGGACCGCGTGACCATGGGGGGGGGGGAATGGGGAGATGTGGAGAAGAGAGAATGACCTGATATGGTGGGAGTAGGAAGGGACCTTGAATAAGGATATACAAGGATAGAAAATGTGGCTTCTTTATTCAAAATATTAAAAAAAAAAATATTCCTGCTTTAGCACCAGACTGGGAACCTATTGGAAGTACATTGTACTTTGCACCAATGCTGTAAGTAAGCAGGAAAATTTCAGCTGCTTATTTTAGCATAACCCCTGAGTACTTCCTCTTTTTCCTTTGCAATTCCAAAACATTTTTGATGAGTTAATTATCATTTGCAAGTGATGACTATCTTGGTCCAATAAATGATACTTGGTAAATTGAATCACTGTGATTATCATCTAGATGTGTCTAATTAGTTATTAATATGCTTAAAATTCTAATAAGATGAAAATGGCCAAAGAGAGTAGAGATACCCTCATCTACCACAAAGATAATTTTTTACTAACTTGTGAATGCATGATCTGCAAAGCTAACAAAAAAAAGCTTGCTAAAGCACAAATTTTATTGAAAAATTGTGAAACTCTGATGGTTTCACACTCACTGAACACAGTAGGCTCACCATTTGCTGAGAGTAAAGGTAAAAAGCACAATGAAAAAGGTGAGGCAAGGAAAAGAATTTTTTTTTTTTTTTTCTGGCAGTAAGAGAAGCTTGAAAATAATGCCACAGCAGTGTTATTCACCTTTCTCCTTCTGTTCCTTTGCCTCCTCTTCTTACTCCCCTTCTCCTTGGCCCTTCCATTTCTATCCTGTCCCCCTTCTCCTTCTTTGCTCTTTTCTTTTCTCCTTATGCCCTCTTGCAGATCGGGGTTAAGTAATTCTCTGTAAAGTTGATACATTCCTTGGATGCTCAGGCTGTGGTCATTCTTCATGCATCACATGTCCAATCTTGCAGGGCAGAAATCCTAGGCCCAGAACTAACATTATAATGGAAAAATAAGCAGAAAGAAAATTCTCTCTGGCTCACCTGAAAATGTGACCAGATGATTTGTGACTGATTCTTTGTGTTTTCTTTCAACAACAACAATAAATAAAAACTTGAAATTTTAACAGTTATTTAAAGGAGATGCAGCTTTCTACTCTTACCATTTCTATCAGCTAACAGTACCACTGAAGAATATTTTTATTGGTCTATGAGCATCAGATTTTTTTAATTCTAAGCCAGCCTCCTAAATGAGTACTCAGCTTCATTACAATTACTCACTCTGTAAACTTTTACTTTCTTGCTGTATCAATTGGATTTGGAGATGGAATGGAGAAGAACACATTACAGCATATTCAAGAGCATCAAGCCCAGAATTTACATAAGGTATCAAACCACCCAGAAACTGCACATCACTGGCTAATGAAAAAAAAATTGCTGTAACTGTTCTATTTAACAGAGATTATTCCATCAAAAACTCTTAGAAAAGTTTCCTCAGAAGTTCACAAATAACTGAATTTGAGAGACTAAGGTAGTAGGATTATGGAAAGTGTGAGGCCAGCTTGAGCAACACACACAAAATATGATTGGCTTTCTTTCATAACAACACAATTGCTGGACTAGAAAGCTGAGATGAATTTCCTAGAACTCCTGTGTCTTCCGGCTAATTACTCCTTTGATTAGCTTGACCAGCAATGCCAACAGCCTAGGTTTTTTTTCTGTACATTTTATTAAGAATAAAGGGAAAATTAAATCAGTAACAGAAGTGTTGAGTAGTTAATTACCCAGACTTGGTTACTGACTTTTGTAAACTAAAATCTAAGCTCCACACCTAGCTGTCATATGGCATTTCTGAGTTTTAATTTTCTTACCTATGGAATACAAAATGGTAAGGATTAATAGCCTGATTTCATTGTATCATTGTGAGGATTAACTAAACTATGCATCTAAATCCCTTCCATTTTGTTTAAGTAAAATGTTAAAAAGAAATTCTCATTGCAAATTACACATACATACATGATAAAGTTAATAAAAATCTAATCTCTACAGCAGAAAACTTCCATATTAATTAGCTACTTCTAAGGCCATAATAAGTGTTCATGAGGCAGATAAATTTCTTATTTTCTATCTTTTTTCATTTTCATTTCAAGCTTTGATTCCAGCTATTTGTGTGGTGGCCACAGGGATGCACTGTGCTGCTGTCAAAATCTTCTCACAAACATTATCATTTGTTGATGGGACATTTATTCTAGAGCTTACACTGAGGATTAATTCATAAAAACAGTAGGCTGAGCAAAAGAGACATCTAGATCTTAGATAGAAAGATGGACAGCTGGAATGGAAATTCCTTGCCTGGTCAGTCTCAAACCTGTACATCTCATCTTTAGTAGAAGCAGCATCATTCAATGCTAAGGGGACTTACAGGCCTGAAAGAGAAATTGGCTTTAAAAACACAATGGGAGGTTCCAGTAATGATTTTTGAAAAGTTCCTTGTTTTTATAGAATTCTATGTGACAGTAGTTTCACTTTTACTCTAGATAAATGATAAATTCTGTGGCATAGCTGTCCCTTGGAAAACCAGGCAAAGATTAATGCAGTAAATAAAAAGGCTTTTTGTTTATTTCAGAAAAAAATAATCAACTATATTTATAACCACTGAATTTATTTCTAATTCTATAATATGATCTTTCAAAAAATTGATTGATAGTTTTGCATTTTCCACCATAACTGAAAGGGGAGATGAGGGAGCACCCTTTAGTCTTTTTAGTGAGCTCGTGTGCGGAGAACAGAGCTCAACCACTGATAAAATGTTTCAAGGCCCTTCTGACGGTCTGTCCTTTTCAGAATTCTTCTAACAGCCTGGTATATTGAACAGGATTAGAGGATAAAACTCTTCAGCCTAAATGTGTAAACCTTAAGATTTCAGAAATATTCAAGATTATCTTCAGGACATTTCCCAAGCCTTGGAAAGAAATACATCAACTATAGCACAAGAATAGTGTACACTTGAAGCTTCAGCAAAAAGACAGGCCAATGAAGACATATGACAAGCACGTTTTCTCTTCAAATCCACGAGCTGTTTTGACATTTCCCTTTTTGCTATAATATAATGTGCTTTCAGCATCAGAGTGGAATCCTCTCAGCATGAAGTCATTTATCACAAGACTAAATGTGTGAGCTAGCTTGCTTCACTCTATTTCTCAGCCTGGGACTTTTGGTGAATGCTGAAATGAATAATTATAATAAAGATTTGTGTCTAAAATTCTGATCATAATCCCTTTATCCAATTCCAGCTTGAGGTTACTGACACATATTCCATAAATTTCTACTCTCAACCAAAGATACTCCTGGGGCTTAGATAGTAGCTTTTTGTTGTACTTTTTAAATAAAGTTTAAGACAGCTGGGAAGAAACTAATGCATATGTTAATATTAATAGTGCTCATTTTGAGTCACTATATGTGAGACATTCTGTAAAAATGTTCTATTTCATTCTGACTAGTACCCTGCAATAGTTACATTTATTTTCATTTTAAAGTGAAGAAACTAAATGACCATAGTCAGAATACAAACCAAGAGCTATAATAGGAGGTTTCTGGCCTGTCTAGATCATGATCCAAACCTACAGACTTTCAGTCCCACAGAAACACATGGAGGCTCATATTAATTACATGCTATTTGTCCAATGGCTCAGGCATATTGTTAGTTAGCTCTTGCATCTTAATTCAACCCATTTCCATTAATCTGTCTTGCCATGTGACCCATGGCTTATCTATTTCCTTACATCTTGCTTCTTGGGCAGCTGGATCACATCTCTTTTGACTCTATCCTTTTTCCCCTATTTATGCTCTGGTTTCTCTGCCTACTTCTAAGATGTCTTCCATAGGCCAAGACAGTTTCTTTATTATCAAATGATATTCACAGCATACAGAAAGGCATCCCACATCGAAGAGCTGCATCTTGTAGAGGTGAAAAGGAAAAATACCCCCCACAAACAATTTTTGGTAGACTGATAGAAATAGGAATGTAAGAAATTAAATACAAAATAGAAGTATTTCTCATTGAATGAGAAGAAATCGACTTCCATAAAAACAAGGAAAATATGATTCCCTATTTCTTTTGCTAAAAACAGTGGAAAATCTTGGATGCTGCATTTACAATAAGAATCTATTTTAAAGCTAAGAAGATAGACAAATTAAAAATTTCATGAGTTAAGAGTATCATGGAATTGTGTTCCCTGGTTTGTCATTTGGTATCATGAATCCTGATTGAAACTGAATAAGTCAGAATTCAAAGATGCTAAGTATACAGATAAAATAAAGAAAATGACAGTAATCTCACTACAATCAAAGGATGAGATAGATTAATAAAATAAAAAACTGTTCTATTTAGCTATATAAATTATCAATGGCTGCGTACTCCCATTTCTACTCCAACTAGTATTAACTGTGATTCTTTTTGTTGATGTTTTTGTTGATTTGACAGCCTAGAATTACCTGGGAAAGAAATTTTAATGAGAAATTGTCTAGATTAGGCTGGCCTTTGGGTATATGTATGGGGATTGTCTTGACTGAGTTAATTATAATGCACGAATCTTTCCAATAGGTGCTACCACTCCTTTGGCAGGGGTTTCTGAATTATGTAAGAATGGAGAATGTAAGCTGAACACTAGCATGCATACATTGCTTCAGCATTAATTCATTGATTTTCATCTTGACTGTGGATGGCTGTAAATAGTTCCTGCTGTGAACAGTTCCTCAAGCTCCCACTGTTCTGATTCCCCTAGCATCCTGATCTGTAACTTGAAATTATAAAATAAATAAAACATCTATCCCTTAAGTAGTTTTTGTCAGGTTGTTTTATCACAGCAACATTAAGTGAAACTAGAAGAAAAAAATTAAACGGACATCATATATGTCAATCACCTCAATGAGCTACTTGGTTCCATTGGCTGGATCAAGACTTGCCACATAGTAGATAAAAATGTTAGCAGTAAGAACTACATTTCCATTCCTATCAGTGTTGAGACTTTCTGTATCTGTGAGATCTACTGAAGAACCTTACATTTTATCTTCAATTTCTTATCATATTGGGATGGTGCCTAAGGAAAACTAACAAGTACATGGTAATTTCTATGTATCACAGAAACAATAATGACATTTCTTGAACCTAATATAAATGGAAAAATATTAAGCTAACCAATTTCCTCTTCCCAGAAATTTACCAGTGGAGGACAAGTAATGACTCAGAGCTCTAACTCCAAAGCAGCAGCATTAAGGAGATCCTATGAGCATTCAAAACACACCATAGATATGGGACCACCTACCCTCTTTAAAGAAAACACTCAAGAGATAGACTGATGCCTTTGAAACTCAGACCCTTGTCCAGAGTGGAATCAGAGGTGAGCAGATTTCAGCTCCTGGGCCACTCATCCAAAGAATCCCTCTCCAGGAGCCAGGGTCACACCCAAGGTTCTGATCTCAGACTCTTGCTAGCAGGGAGGACCTAGGCTTTAGGTGGGATAGGCCTTCCCAGACACCCCTAAAAGAAAGGACCTCCCTTGGACATGTCCCAACTCCAGAGCAAGCTGCATCATCATAGACAATCAGGTGACTTTGAATGGCAGAACCATGTTTAGAGCAGAGTCAGAAATCTTGCAGACCACTTGCTCAGAGCAGACAGAAGAAACAAAAGTCCTCTAGCCAAAATTGACTAGGAGCTGACTAAATATGAACCACTGAAGCCATGGGCAGACACTAGTGCAAGAATAGATATAACAATATAAAGATCAACAAGACAACTCCAGGAGAAACAGGCAGTTCTACAACACCAAGACATGAGCATAGCAATGAAGAGGGAACAGAAAAAAACATCTTTATGAAGATTATTGAAGCCTCAAAAGAGGATATAAAAAATTCCCTTAAAGAAACAGAAGAAAATACAAACTAAAAATTGGAAGTGATGAACAAATCCTTGAAAGAAAACCAACAAAGATAAAACCAATAAATAAAAGAAACATTCCAGGAACAAAAAAATGAAACACAAGCAATAAAAGAAGGACAAAATGAGGCAAAGGTAGAAGTAGAAAGTCTAAAGAAAAGAGCTGGAACTACAGATAGAAGCATGACCGACAGAATTCAAGAGATGGAAGAGAGAATCTCTGGAGTGGAAGATTCAATAGCTGAAATAGATATGTCATATAAATACAAATAAATACATACAAAGAAAACACTGAGATCAAAAAAAGCCATAACACAAACTGTTTAGGAAATTTGGGACACAATGAAAAGTCCTAACCTGAGAAAAATAGGAATAAAAGAAGGAAAAGAATACCAGCTCAAAGGCATAGATAATGTATTTAATAAAATCATAGAAGAAACCTTCCCAACCAGAAGAAGAAAATGCCTATAAAGATACAAGAAGCATACAGGACAACAAATAGATCTAACTCCCCCCAAAAAAGTCTGCTCACCACATAATAATCAAGCCACAAAACACATAGAACAAAGAAAAAAAATTAAGAGCTGCAAAAGAAAAGGGCCAACTTACCTATAAAGGTCGACCCATCAGAATAACTCCGGACTATTCAATGGAAACAATGAAAGCTAGAAAGTCCTGGTCAGAAGTTGTACAGACACTAAAAAAGCATGGTTACCAAACTAGAGTACTATACCCAGCAAAACTATCAATCACCATAGATGGATTGAACCAAATATTTCATGACAAATTTGACCCCTTAGAAAGCATTAGAGGGAAAACTCCAATGTAAGGATCCCAGATATACCCATGAAACCTCAAACGATCGATAATCCTAAAGAAGAAAATACCAAAGAAAGAAAATACATACAATTTAACACCAAAAATAACAGGAAATATCAATCAGTACTCACTAATATCTCTTAATATCAATGGACTCCATTCACCTATAAAAAGACACACACTAACAAGATGGATACAAAACCAGAAGCCATACTTCTGCTACACACAAGAAACATACCTCAACTTTAAAGACAAACACAGGCTCAAAGAGTTGGGAAAAGATTTGCTAATCAAATTGCCCTAAGAAACAAGCTGCTGTTACCATTCTAATATCTAACAAAGAAGACATCAAACTAAAATCAATTAAAAGAGACCAGAATGGACATTACTTATTAAGTTCAGGAAAAATAGATCAAGATGATATTTTGATCCTGAATGTTTATGCTCCTAAAGTAAGGGTACCTACCTATGTAAAAGAAACACTACTAAAGCTCAAATCCCACATCAATTCTCACACCCTAATAGTGGGAGATGTCAATACCCCACTTTCACACTTGGATAGGTCAACAAGACAGAGACTCAACAGAGAAATAATGGGTCTAACAGAGGTTATGATGCAAATGGATTTGATAGATATTTATAGAAGCTTCCACCCAAATGCAAAGGAATATACATATTTCTCAGCAACACATGGAATTTTCTCTAGAATTGACCACATAATAGGTTATAAAGCAAATATCAATAGATACAAAAAATATAGCAACAATCCCTTGTATCATATCAAACCACCAAGGCCTAACATTAGAGTTCAGCAACAACAAAAATCACAGAAAGGCTATCAGCTCATGGAAACTAAACATCTCTACATTGAACAACCTCTGGGACAAGGAACAAACTAAAAAAGAAATCAAAGTCTTCTAGAATGTAATTAAAATTAATCTACAACATACCCAAATTATGGAACATAATGAAAGCAGTTGTAAGAGGAAAATTCATAGCACTAGAAGCCTATATGAAAAACCTAAAGAAATCCCACACTAGAGACTAACAGCACAGCTGACAGCCCTAGAACAACTGGAAGCAAACTCACCTAGACAGAGTAAATGACAGGAATTAATCAAATGTAGAGCTGAAATCAATAAAATTGAAATACAATGAAACTAAAAAAAATACATTAAATAAAATTAACAAAGTATTAATAAATACATTTTAAAGAAAAAAAAAGAAATACAATGAAACAATGAATCAAAGAGTTGGTTCTTTGAGAAAATCAACCAGATGCATAAACACTTATCCAAACTAACCAAAAAGCAGAGAGAGAGAGTATCCAAATTAAGAAAATCAGAAATGAAAAGGGGGACATAACAACAACAGACCCATAGGAAATCCAGAGAATTCTCAGGTCATATCTTGAAAATCTATACTCCACAAAAATGGAAAACCTGGAAGAAATGGACAGTTTTTTGCACTGGTTCCATTTTCGAAAATTAATGGGAGTCCAGATAAGTTACCTAAACAAAACTATAACCCTAAAGGAATTTGAAGCTGTCATTAAAAGCCTCACAAGTAAAAAAAACAAAAAAAAAAAAAAAAAAAAAAAAAAAAAAAAAAAAAAAAAAAAAAAAAAAAAAAAAAAAAAAAAAAAAAAAAAAAAAAAAAAAAAAAAAAAAAAAAAAAAAAAAAAAAAAAAAAAAAAAAAAAAAAAAAAAAAAAAAAAAA
>PVIH01005114.1:57393-128956 GCA_004025045.1 Sigmodon hispidus | reverse complement strand
AGCCCTGCATTGGTCAGCGGGCCCCCTAACTCTCGGCATACCTTCATCCATGCTTCAAGTCCCCTATTTTTATAAGGAGTAATGGCAGCTCGGCATTCCTTGGTACATTGTTCATATACTAGCTGCTTAATCAAAGGCATGGCAGTGTCAGGATCACCAAAAATGCGGCCTGCAGCCTCCACTAGTCTGGCCACAAAATTAGAAAAAGGCTCAGTGGGTCCTTGTAGGATCTTAGTAAGGTTCCCACTCACCTCTCCTTTATTTGGGAGAGATTTCCAGGCTTTGATGCCAATTTTATTGATCTGCTCATAGACTTGCGCAGGGTAGCCTGTCTGCTGATTAGCAAAATGACCCTGTCCCAATAGCATGTCCCTATCCCATGCCTGGTTCCCAGCTGCCTGGTTTGCTGCCGCTTCCTCATTAGCGAACTCAATCAAAAATGATCTCCAGTCTAAATATTGTCCTGGACTAAGACATGCTCTTGCAAGATTGCTCCAATCATTGGGCGTCATGCAGTGTCTACTCAATGCCTCCACTTGTGCCAAAGTGAAAAAGGCAGTAATGCCATAAGTTCTTACTGATTCGGCCAGTGACTTGATTACTTTAAAATCCAGGGGAATCTTCATAACGATTCCCCTGGGGATCTTGGAATACAGGAAATGCCGACACCAGTTTCTGTCTCACTTTTCTCCATACTGCAGGGTTAAAGGACCAATTGCAGCCGCCAAAGCCACCCCCTCCATCTGAGTAAGCTGAGGTAGCGGACGGCAGAGGGCCACGCTTCCCAGGAAGCAAACGCTCCCTCGGGGCTAGCCTCTTTTCCCTCTCTCCCTTTTTTGAAACCAATTTCTTAGTTTCTCTTTCCTTTCCTGACTCCTCCGACCTTGATAGGTCTTCTTCAGAACTACTGCTCTCAAGGTCCAAAAGCTGAAAACCCTCTAAATCTGGGTAAGTGTTTCCCCCAGAATCTGATCCTTCAGTTCTAAGGCTTCTCACTTCTTCACTGCTCATCCCATCAGATCTTTCCTCTCTTAACTGTTCTAAAGTGGCCCGACTCCCTTCAATTGCTTCACAGCACCTCTGATCATCCAGACAACCTCAAATCACCCTCCAAATGGATCTCACGCCTGCCTTTAGAAATCCCTGCTCATAGGCAAAGTCTAAATCTCGCCCTAACTTCTCCCAGGAGGACACCATTAGACTGCCCGTAACAGCAAACCATGGAGCTGCAATGTCACATTCCTTTAAAAATCTCTCTAATGTGCTTTCCTTAATTTCCAGACCTTTGGTTTGTAACAGCTCCTGTAGAGCTAGAAAAATTGGATGTGAGGTAGAATTACCCATCCTTTTATATCCCTGATCTTGCTTTCAGAATTTTCTCAGAGCCTCAATTTCACTTTCTCTATTCCTGCTCTGCTAAACAGCCCCAATTTCAGCTTCCCTATTCCTGCTGCGCGTCCGCAGCAATGAGAGGTTACGCTCGCTCGTCAGCAAGCTCCCTCTCCTCCGTCTTTCCCTACAGATGGAGCTCTGCCCGCTATAACCGCGGATCCCAATTACCTGGGACTTACCAGTATATCCCCTGACGGTGGAGAGTTCTGGATCCCGTCGTCCGTCGGAGCGATTCCCCAGTACCGACCACCAGTTGTCTCGCCCAACCTCGCCAGCAAGAAAAAACGAGACTCAGGATTCTTCTCTCCAGCCGTTTTATTCAGGACCTTTGTACAATCTTCTGAATCTTCTCTCCCTGGGGGGAAGCCCGCTCGTGGCTAAATACCCTCTGGGCCTCCAACCCCAGTAAGCTACGTGGACATCGCCCATAGGTCCTAGGACGCGGAAGCAAGCCACCATCCTCACCTACAGTCAAATAAGGAGTTGTTTACTCCCAAGAGCACTAGCCCTTGGGAGGGCTGAAGGCAGAAACCAGCGCCATCTTTAGGGCGTGGTACAATGCAGCTCCCTACAGATGTCTGCTTTTCAAAATTTCTCTTCTCTTCCAGAATCCACTTGTCTCCACTTCCTCCTCAATCTTGCAGGTCCTATTTATAAGCATGGGCCACAAGGTCAGGTGTTAGATAAATCAGCAAAGTCAGACACGATAGTTCAGCAGATAGTTTAGTTCAGAACACTATCGCCTGAGTTCTGTGCCTGGGACTCCCATAAAGATGGAAAGAGAAAACCAATTTCCACAAGTTCTCTGACTTCTGACCTCTACATGTACACTGTGGCATGGACACACACACAAACACCCTCACATGGACATGAACACACACATAAAATGGACATAGACATGGATACATACATAGGCACACACACAAATACACACACTAACACAGACAGGGACACACACATAGATATCCAGACATGGACACAGACATACATAGACACATACACAGACATACACACACACATTGATAGACACCACACTGACTCACACATAGACACACACACACACACACACACACACACACTGATGTGCACACATAGACACACACAGAGATACAGACACATGCACAATGTAAAAAGATCTAGGAGCTAGGACCTAATGTTTAAGCAGCTCACTGATAACTTTTCAGAAGCTGGTTTCTTTCACTTGATTTGAAAACAGCTCTGCCTCTGATGCCATGCATCCACATCACAAGCCCCACTGAGTATCACAGCTGGTTAACCGTAAATTGGGCTTGCAGAGAAAAGCATTCGTTCATGTGAAGGATTAGTTGTTCCAAGTATTCAATGAAATACTAGTTGTCTAAAATACCCTGATAAGGACATATTTAGTATCCCCTTAAAATTCTCACTCCTTTGATCCCATAATATAAATGTTCAGGGAATATCAAATGATGATCTCTGAGGACTTTCAATATCTTGTTACTTAATTAAATTAAGA
This sequence comes from Sigmodon hispidus, assembly GCA_004025045.1. Taxonomy (NCBI): domain Eukaryota; kingdom Metazoa; phylum Chordata; class Mammalia; order Rodentia; family Cricetidae; genus Sigmodon; species Sigmodon hispidus. Next base: position 126,069 of record PVIH01005114.1, on the reverse strand, counting down.
TCACATATCTCTAACTTTACAAAATATTATTTAGAAAACTACCAGTCCTGAATTCTTACCTGATTGGCATCAGAACAATAACTTCCATCGTATGTATAAACTAGTTCTGTGTTTTCCAGACTCACATTGAGACACTTCATTTTCATCCTGAAGCCAAGCCTTCCTGTGTATTGCAGTTCTCTGTCTGCCTCCACACAGTGGGAGAATTGTATTTAACGTGTTAGCCATTAACATGGAACCTATGGACCTTGTCACAGGGCCTTAGAGTCCTGTCTTAGTTAGGGTTCCTATTGTTGTGATGAAACACTGTGACCAAAAAGCAAGTTGGGGAGGAAAGGGTTTCTGTGGCTGATACCTTCATATCGCTTACTGCCCTGAATTCCCTGGATTGCTCAGGACCACTAGCCCAGGGATGACACCATTCACAATGTTCTGGGCCCTCTCCCATTCACTATTTAAGAAAATGTCTTACAGCCAGATCTCATGGAGGTATTTTCTCAATTGTGTTTCCTATTTTTAGATAACTCTATTTGTGTCAAACTGACATAAGCCCAGTCAGCACAGATGCTACCTTTTCTGTTGGCCTCATATTTAGTAAATAGATTGAGAACAGATAATGTATGCAATATGTTTTCTCTAGTAACTATTACTCAAAAGTTATTAAACAAAATATCACTGTTTGTCTTGATGTGTATGTTAGAACTTTTTGGAGAGAGAGAGAGAGAGACAGACAGAGACAGAGACAGAGACAGAGAATGAATCCCAATAAGTAAGATAGAATTCTACGTAGGTAGAGATAACATTACAACAATGAATTGCCCGGAATGTGTAGGTTCTTAACATTTTGTAATGTTCACTTTGGATAAATGCTTTTTCACTATTAATAAATGTACCTTTTACCCCCTCCCCACCAAAAAAGCCAGTTTTAGTAAACAATGTGATGGTCCCCTTTTCCAAGGGGTAGAAAAGCACAGCACCAATATGAAAAGTGGAGCCACCAGCCATACCCTGTGCCTTCCAGAAGGATTTGTAAAAGATGCTAGAAAGACAAGTTAGCAATCAGATAGAAAAAGAGTCATGTGTGTCCCGGGCTTCTGTGGCTGGGTCATGAAGGTGTTTCCAGGCATAGGGAACAGAACATGAAGACGCCAGAAGATGACCTCTCTAGAACTAGGGAGAAAAAAGGAAAAGCAAAGAACCAATGATATACTCGACAAAACTATGAGGGTGTGTGGCTGGGATCTTGTCAGGAAGTTAGTGTGGAGGTCATCTGTGAAGAAGAGAGTGAGAACAATGAACAGGGTGTGGAATGGTCATAAATTCAAAGATGGTCCTGAGAAGTAGTAGGGCTTCTTGACAACAGGACAGCTTAGGGATCTGGAAAGCAAACATGCCTGGGTAATGTGTTAGTCCAGACTGATGGCCTCAGAAGTCTTTCAGGAGTCTGCTTGTTAGAACAGCTAGCTATTCTATGTCTGGTGGAAATCTTTAGCAGAATAACGAATAGCTGAGATAACCATTAACCTACACATTCAGTACTTAGGAAAAGGAACCTTCCATTCTTATTATTCCTCTTACCTTCAGAAGCATGTCCCTCTACAGAGGCAAGCAAGAACTCACACACACACATACACATAACACACACACATGCACATAACACACCACACACACCAGACACACACACATACGTACACATACACCACATCACACACACACCATACCACACACATACCACACCACACACACACCACACACAAACCACACACATACATATACATACACCACATCACACATATACCACACACACCACACACACACATACATACACATATACAACATCACACACACACCACACCACACACACACACCATACCATACACACACCACACACACACACCACACACACATCACACACACACCATACACACCATACCATACACACACCACACCACACACACATCACACACACACCATACACACCATACCACACACATACCACAGACACACACATACCACACACATACACACACACCACAGACACACACACACATACACACACACACATACACACACACATACACACACACACACACACACACACACACGCCCATTCATTCACACCAAGCCTGAGCTGTCTTGATCTCAATTTCCCCATCCATCACCACACTCTGTCACTCTTTGACACACTGACTTTCTGATAATCCCATTATTGATTTTTCCAAACAAAGTCAGCTTTCTACCCATTCCAAGTGATAGCAGCCACAGGTCTGTTATATGTATCTGTGTCAATTCTAAAGTGTTTATGCATATATCTACAGCCTTCACTGCCACAGTGTGATCAATTAGCAATGAAACACCAATTCCTTCTTCTAGTGCTTCTGTGGAGAGACTGCACAAGTCATTTCCTGAAGAACTGATGCCTGTGAACCCCGGCAAGAAAGGATATAATTCACCATGGGGGTAGGGAATGATTGGTAGGGAGAATGAACTTAAGGGTATTGGTGCCAGAAACAAGGAAAGGTTGTTGGGGCATTTCTTTCCAGCTTCTAAACAGTTTCTGTGGGTTCAAGTCCTTGGGAAATAGCAGCTAAGCTGGTAAGCAATGAGGAACATTCACTTGGCCAAGGGAAGAATGAGTGGGTGACACTGCCCAGAAACCCCAAGCAGAAGAAAACCCTGTGGCAAGCTGCTCAAAGAGGAGCCCAGAACAGAAAAGTAGAGCCATGTTTTGAGGACTCTTGAGCAACAGTAGAAATGACAGAATGAAAGCCCACCCTGCAGTCATCTCTTCCCAGAGATGGAAATCTTTACTTTTTGAGGCTCAAATAGATGCCCAGCCATTCAGAACTTGCATTATTTTTGTTATTGAAGGCTAGTGCTATTTAATACACATCTATCATACCTTTCTATGGATTATTAGTACTACATTGCTCTTTGCTAAATGGACCCTTTTTTTAAAAAAAAATCTCCAATTAGTGATGGTTCAAAGAAGGAAAAAGTAATCATAAGGTTATGCAGTTAAGAGAAAGTCAGGCTTGGAGTCAGGTCACACTCATCTTCGAAATCCTGCTGAACACTTTGAATGTGTTGAGTCCATTAGTAGCAAACTGGGTGGAACAGGACTGGCTGGATGCTCTAGGCATGTACCTGTCAACAGGTAAAGGGTGCAGAGAATATGGAGTACGTGAATAGAGTGGGATACTCCTGGGAAATGAAGGCAGTCAGGCAGAAACCCAGCCAGACGGGTTCTAAATTGTGTTCTTTCCCGAGTCTGGCTTTTCCTTGATTTGTTTGTCTCCTAAGAACATGTGAATTACTGCAGAGACAATGTTTATGCTAAGGCCTGAAGTCTGAACCAAGCACATCCACATCCTCTCTATTGCTGCAGACTTCAGGAGCCAGAGCTAAAGACCTTGCCTAGTTGGTCTTGGGAGAGCTTCCCAAAGGAAGACGTGGAGGAGCCAACAATTACAATGGCTTTCTATTGTCTCCTCAGTCGCCCCTTCACATTCTCCCCCCACAACTCCCAGCCCAGCCCCAGAGCCCAGCTGTGACCTTGGGGTTCTCTCTGACCACCAGCTTATTACAACTAACACCAGGCTTGCCCCATCCGGTCACAGCAAAGCATCCCCGACACCTTACCATTACTTAGCACGGGTTACAAAGGAGGAGGAGGAGGAGGAGGAGGAGGAGGAGGAAGGGAAGAAGAGGGAGGAAGACACTGTGTGAATAGATAAGAAGAAATCTCCATCACACATTTTAGTTTTTAAAAGGTAACTTGTCTAAGCTCTTATCTGGAATAAGATGATACCATTTTTCAACAATAAAGAAAGCAAAAAGTCTATGGCCATCTTATGTCGGCTTCCCACGGGTTTGCTTGAAGAGCAACAGGTGGGATGGTTTGGCTAAGGTCCAAGACCCTGGCTGGGCTGGGTGGGTGAGTGTCCACACTAAGCAGGTCTGGCTGTAGATGTGGAGGAGGAGGGGGAGGACAGAGAGCAGGAGGGGGAGGACTAGAGCCACTCCTAGGCCAGAGAGGATGAGTAGAGGAACGCTAACCCAAAGAGATCTGATGCCACAGGAAGGGGAACTGCTACTTTGGGAACATGTTATCAGTGCAAGTCACATGATCACCTCTTTCAACAGCCAGTTTCTCAGCTCAGAATGTTCTGGTGTCCTTGTTTTAATCTATCGTGGGAACAAAGCTCCTTGTTGGATTTTTTGGTTCATAAACTGTCAGAACTTTTACTTTGTTTTTTAAACCACTATAGAAAGAAGATTCCAGAACTAGTGTTTACTGCCTTGACTCCAGAGAGCACACTAAATGGTCTTAAAGAGAAAATGTTTTGAATTTAACACGTATGTATTTTCATGCAACAAATGAGAAGTAGTTTGTCAACTACCACCATCAACTACAACCGTTTTATTGCCTTCCCTGGCTGTCTAGGACTGTCGCAAACCCTGTCCATACAGATGGTATGGATTTACACGTCATATGGTCAAGGCTCTATAGGAAAGGCATTTGACAATGACACACTCATCAATTTATAATTAATGAAGCAGAGAACTCAGTGCCCAAATCAGTGCACAAATGTATAGCAACGTGAGACTCTTCGCCATTCCAGTAGAGAGCTAGCAAGGGCTTCCTGTTTAATTCACTAGGTCCTTACCTCAGCTTCCTTATCAGCAAAGATCAGGACACATTCAGCAAAACACTGATCAAAGTGAATGCCTGAGATACAAGTAATTTACTTCATAGAGTCCATTTTATATAAACCAATTCCCCTTTTAAGGGAAAACACATTTAGTTTTTTGTGTGAGAGTGCTTTACCTGCATGTATGTCTGTGCACTGCATGCGAGGTACTTGATGCCCGCAGAGGTCAGGAGACACATTGGACCCCCTGTAACTGGAGTTGCACATGGTTGGGAACTTCCAGGTGCTGAGAAGTGAACCCCTGGTCCTCTAGAAGAGCAGTCTGTCCTCTTAACCACTAAGCCATCTCTCCAGCCCCTACTTATGATTTTTTCCTATTATTATTTCAAATTTAAGTGTAGTCTCTTCTGTATTTTCTAAATTGTTTGTGAAAGTGCTGGCTAGTTTCTTGTCAGCTTGATACAAGACAGGGTCATCAGAGAGAAGGGACCACAATTAAGGAACTGCCTCTATCGGACTGGCCCTCAGGCAATCTGGGGGAGGAAACAACCCAGTGTGGCCCCCCAGGCACATCTGGGAGAAAGGAACCCGCCTACTGTGGCCTGTACCACCCTGAACAGGTGGTCTTAGGCTATATAAGAGGGCAGACTGAGCAGACTGTGAGGAACAGACCAGTACACATGACCTCTTTTGAATTCCTGTCTCCAATTTCCTGCCTTGAGTCCTGAACTGACATGCCTCCTGATGAACTGTAATCTGTTAGACAAACCCTTTCCTCCCCAAGTCGCTTTTGGCAAGACTGTTCAATCATAGCAATAGAAAGCAAGCTAGGGCAATGACAGATGTATTTTAACTTATAACCACATGGTTGATTTTAAAAACACGGTTTAGAACAATAGCAAAAGACATTGTGTTTTAAAAGCTTCAGCCTATATTTTGATTCCTCACTGCCCTGTCTTCCCAAAGAAGAACCAGGTTATCCCCAAACAAGAAATCCCATATAACAACGGGGACCTCATGGGTCTGCTTGGCTGGGTTGATGGCAGTCGGTAATGTCCTTGGAAGAATCCAATCCACTTTACAGTTTCCACTATTTGTGAAAAACAAAGTCTTCCTTCAGCGCTTCTGGCAACAAGCTGCCCCAGTTTCCTGAGGCCCCAGGACCAGTCAGCATTGCTGTGCTTCAGTTTCCCAGAAAAGATAAAACATGAGGTATCTAAAAACAAACATGTATCAAGCAGGGTTCAACCAGAGATGCTCAGGGGACCTTCCACACAGAGTACTAGTTACCACAAGATCAGGCATGCTGGGAGACAAAGAAGGAACCAAAGACATAACTTAGAGATTAAAATAAAAGACATCGCCTCACTTCAGGGACAAATTATTACCAGGAGTAAGATACAATGTGGCACAGAGAAAACTGTCCTGTAGGTGGTGGGCATGAGAAAGGCACAGTGCCCGTTGAAAGGGCCTTCAAAGAGGAGGTGCAGGATGTAAGCAGTTCTCTTGGACATGGGAAGGTTGCTCCTATAGAGTTCTTCATGAAAACTGAAACAATTACCATACCAAATTGTCCTTTCTGTGGACATAGAGGAGCTCCTTATGTTTGTTTAAATATATTGCAGTAAAGATTTATGATTTTTCTCTATAGTCCCGTGCCCATTTCTTGTTCACTTATTTCTAATTGCTGGTCTTGGTGGCTCACATTTGTGATACAGAAGGATTGCCACAAATTCAAGACCAACCTGGGCTACAGCATAAGATCATATCTCAAAATAAATAAATAAATAAATCTATCATGGGTTAGAGAGATGGTTCAGCAGTTAAGAACACTGGTGGATTTTGCAGAGAATCCAGCTTTAGTCTCAAGCACCCACATGGCAGCTCACAACCATCTGCAACGCCAGTTCCAGGGATCCAATACTCTTCTGGCCTGCATTGGCACCAGACATCATGCATGTGGTACAAAGACATATAAACAGGCAAAGTGCTCATACCCAAACAAAACAAACAAAAAACCACATCTAACAAATCTTGTGTCTATGGGTGTGCATGCATGTGTGCATGTACACACACTACTACACACGAGAGCCAGAGGTTAACAGCAAGTGTCTTCCTGTATTGCACTCCGTCTTATTTTTTTTTAGATTTATTTGTGTATGCACATGCGTTGTGTGCACACACCCTATGATACACATATGGAAATTATAGGACAACTGCTGGGGGCCGATGCCCTCTCTTTCTATCGTGTGGGTCTCCAGAGCTTGAACTCAGGTTATGAGGACTGCCTATAAATGCCTTTGTCTGCCCATCCTTACACTGTTTATTTATTTATTTATTTTTGAGTCAGGATCTCTCACTGAGCCTGGAGCTTACAGAAGCCGGTATAGGTATTTGTGCAGCCCAGCGCAGCCCAGATGGAAAGAGATTCTGGCAGTCAGGAGCCGAGGCATACTGAGCTAGATGGATACTATTCAGGCAGTAGGGAGCCAGTGAACACCACAGGCCACAGTAAGCCTAGGCAGCAGCTTACAGCCCTGCTTCAGGGAAAGGCTTCTAGAGTGTTAACAGCTCTGCAGGGGAGGGCCTCTCCAGCAAAGTTGCTACGGTGGGAGGCAGAAGGCTTGGCTTGTCTGCTGCTCTCTGTTCAGAGAATGTAACAACTTGGCCCTGCCAGGGAAGGTCCCCTGGGAAGCGAGAGTGTTACAGCTTCGCTCCCTCAGCTGATCTCCACTGAGGCTCCATCACTGCTTCTCTGGAGAAAGAAGATCTTTACCCAAATCTCATTCAAGAGATTTATTGAGAGGGAAGGATCAGGAGAGAGTGCCTGCCTCAAGCAGGGGTGGAGTGGGGGATGGGGGAAGAGCTGTGGGTCAGAACTTATATAGGGTTTGGGGGGGGCAGAGATTTCTAGGGAGACTTCCAGGGTGGGGATTGGACAGATCTTTTCCCTCTTTTTTTTTTTTTAAACCCTGATGGGTTTTTAGTTTCAGGGCCAAAGTTGTTTCTTTCACTGGCTCTTCTGGGCTCTAATGTCAGGTCCAAGGCACAATTCTTTCACCAGCTCTGATTCTAGGGCCAAAGTGTGTTTCTTTTGGTGCTGGTTTCAGAGTCAGGGCACATTTCTTTTTGGTTCTGGGTTCAAGGATAAATGTATTTCACTGGCTCAGGTCTTAGATCCAGGGTGGGTTTCTTTCACTAGCTCTGGGTTCAGGGCTAGGTTGGGTTTCTTTCACTGGCTCTGGTCTCAGAGCCAGGGTGAGTTTCTTTGGCTGGCCACTTTTCCCTACAATTGTCTGGCCAGCAAGCCCCATGACTCTTCCTGTCTGCCTTACCAGCCCTGGGGCTGCAGGCACACACTGCTATATCCATCTTTTTACATGAGTACCAGGGAGCTGAATTCATATCTACAAGCTTCTATGGCTGACACTTTATCCAATGAACAACCTCTTTAGTCACAACTTTTGTGTAAAAAAAAAAAAAACCTACTATGAATCATATGCATATTATACTTTCTTAATGTTGCTTATATATAGTAGGGTAAAACCTAATCTTTCATGTAGAAATTTGATGAGCCCTAGTAACTTGTCTTTAGAGAGTTTGTAGACTTCTATCTGGCTATTCTTATTTTCTAGCATTGTTGTGATGGTGATTGTGGTTGTGGTTGCTGTACTAGAGATCAAATTCAGTCTGCCCCTGAGCCACACCTCCAGTCCTGTGCTTTCTCTCTCTAGTCAAGAAATACCCATGCTAGCTGAGACATCCAGTACAATGCATGACAAGACAGTTTTTGTGTGATATTATTTTAACTGTGTAAAAGTGTGTCACATTTGTTACTGCTGCTGTGTTAAAGATGGAAAGATGTGTTACATTTGTTTGACGAAAAGTAACTTGGGGTCAGGAGGCTGAGTCAGCCCCTAGCTGACAGGAAGTAGTGGGGAGGAACTTGAGGGTTCTTTAGTGGGGGCTGAGCAGAAGAACTTCACCATTATTGGTTAAGAGAGGTTAGCTACTTGCTATTCAGACTCTCTGAGCAGGGAGGATTTCACTTTAACCTTTGAATCCCGAGTCCTATAGAAGGACAGAAATGTAGATAAAGTCTTCCTTTAACTGAGATAGAGCTGGTGCCTGAGGGAACAGAATTTCTTTCTGCCTGCTTGTGTTCATGCGGCCAAACTGCTGCTGGTAGCTATGGAGTTGCAATTGCCAGCTAGGACAGCAGTTGCTTAAGGTGCAGCCACTGTGTTGAATGCACAACAATAGACAGTGACAGTAGGTAACTTTGCCTTCTAAAATGTCACCGTTGTAACTCAGAGTGCTGGTGCACTCCTTTATTTCTAGCACTCTGGAGGCAGAGGCAAGCTGATTTTGAGGCCAGCCTGGTCTACATAGCAAGTTCCATGCCAGCCAAGGCTATCCAATAAGACTCTGCCTTTTAAAAGTAAAAGACAAAGTTTACTTTAAAAAATAAAAGAAAACATCACCATTGAAATAGTATCTGTGGGATGTTTTTGTGCTGACAACATTCACACTCTTCATCCTAGGAAACAGGCTCAGGGTTCTTACTCCTGATCTTATGGACCTGGACAGGCTCCAGCCACCTGACCACACTACTAAATATTTCCTAGAATACCAATCCACAGCTTTATAGCAAGAATAAATATTAGGCAGTCCATAGGTTCCCACTTCCTCCTCATCTCTTTCTTTCATAAGCAAGCTTTTCTGAAAGACTAGTTTGATGTCCACATGTCACGAGGTGCACAGAGGCAGTCAACTGTCCCTCGTGATGGAACTTTGGATGTGACCCAGGGGGCTCACAGGAATTAGGGCAAGAAAATCCTGGTTCAGTGATTTTCCTGAGCACATTTGAAACAGAAACCCAGAGGTCTTCGAGCTACAAGGGGCAAGAGAGCATGGACAGTCACCAAGGCAGGTCAGATGGCCTTGGCCAGCATGTGGTATTTTGATTTATGGGATTTCTCATCTCTCCCATGGTACATCTTAAAGGCCAGCACTAAGACTTCTGCCTGTGAGGTCAGAGGCCCTCTCTCCAGAGGCTTTAGCATGGCCCTAATGTCGGGAAGCTCTAGGAAAAGATGTGGGCCATAACTAGTTGTCTGTCCTCTGGATTTCCAGGATCTAGATTAACATACTATAAGAGGTCCTTTGTTAGATGTTCTAGGAACTGAGATGGATTTTCCTGTCTGTCCTGAGCTATATCTTGAGGTTTCTCAGAGTTTACTGGTTTAAGGGCAGCCTTATGGAGACCCCCAGTAGGCAGGTTGTAAACTGGTCATTAGCTGGAGTGCCACTTGGGGTGTTAGAATCCCGTTGTTGGGGACCGCCTCAGCCCCAGGTGGATGAGCTGTGTTAGTTTGTGAGACACTGTGGAGTTACCAGGAACTGAACCCTGGTCCTCTGGAAGAGCAGCCAGTGCTCTTAACCTCTGAGCCATCTCTCCAGTCCCATGCTGCCATTAGTTTGATGGATTTCATCTGCATGTATTCCAGCTTGCTCCCGAACTCGCCTGCACTCCTCAGGAAGTAAGTTGTTTGTTAGGATCATGTATACATCATGAAAGGTAAGATTACTGGATTGAGTAACATATTGGAATTCTTTTATGAAAGAAGCGGAGTTACACGCATAAGAAGCCAGTTTCTTTTCTAGAGTCCTGATAGTGAGTAGGGGACATGTTCTTTAACCAGTCCATCCACTCTGGCTACCTCTCAAAAAGGAAGAACCATGGCTAAGTTGCTTTGGCTAGGGTGGGTCCCTTAGTGGAATAAGTAATAGGAGGAGTAAAAATGAGTGCTAGAGGAGGGAAGAGCTAGAAGAGCCGAAGGAACAGTTGCTGCAGAGGAGGAAGGCACTGGCAGAGCTAAGAGAGCAGTGGTATGTTGGGGTCGGAAGGGTGGAGGTTCATCAGCAGGGTCCAGAATAGCAGTGAGAGGTTCCCCTCGCTCAGGCTGCACAGTGAGGACATGAACAGGTGATCAGGAAGCACGAAGGGAAGGTTTGGAACCAAGATAGAAAAGGCTTGAATGGAAAGACAACCCTTTCCATTAGCTCCAGTAAAACGTCAAGGTCCAATGAGCTGTTTAAATTGTTATCTCAGGGGTATGTGGGCCATGTCTTAGTGAAAAGGCAGATAAGCTTGGAAGTCTTTAAGTAACCTTAGAGGTTTGAGGGTCCTAAAAGACATCCCAGAGGAGATGTTGGGTTTATATTGTTGCAAGGTTTATTCCCCATATCTGAGGCAGAGAGAAAAAACAAAACAAACAAATAAATGAGATCCAATGGCTACAGTCTCTGGTGTCCCAGAGATTAAGTGAAGATGAATTCAAATGGTGCAAAATGCTCAGGGCTAACCCAAAGGACGAAAGTCCCAGAAATGAGGTAAGAAGGACAAAGTCCAAGAGACAAAAGACGAGCCCTGAGTTCTTAGTCGTGAGTAATTGCTGAAGGTGATTGTCCTCCAAAGGGGCCACAGTAGCCCTGAAGGTTGTGGCTGAGGGATCCCCACTTCCCAAGGACACCAGTGGGACCTCAGACAATCAACGGTCATTCCCAAAGGTCCAAGAGAACATTTATACCAACTGGTGGAAGAGAGAGAAAAGATGCACACCTTGTGGGAATAGAGAGACAGAAAAGAGCAGGTGTTGTCTGCTTTTAAAAGTAGATTAGCACACATGTATAGGGGCTTAAATAGCCATGCTATGAATGTGCATAGATTACACAGGATGTAAGGCCCTGGGGTGACTAAGAATTTTGCCTAAATGCTGATGTTGAATGGACATTCATGGGACCCCAGAAGTGGCTAGAGGATGTCAGAAATGCTAACAATATTGTTAAAATGTGTTTGTATAGCCAAAATTTCTGTGGCTACACACATGTTTATGTATATTTTCAAAATATTGATATTGGTAATTGCAAAATGATAAAAATAATACAAAAGTTAGTTGGACTCTAGAACAAATGTTAGACTTAAGAGTCAAGGAAGCAATTGTGATATATGGGATATACTCACTATTTGTAAAACAAATGTTAAATTCATGGTCCTCATGTAACCTAATCATCCCAGCGACTGGTTAGATATGGCTACTGCTGTTTTGGAAGCTGAGCCACCTTTACAGTGGAAAACATGGTGGAAAGAGGAGGCTAAAACAATAAAAAAAAGAAGCAGAGCCAGAGGCATAGAAGTCTCCCAAGACCAACTCTTTGGGGAAGGGTATTATGCTGATATTGAAAGGCAATCTTTATACAATGAACATATTCCAGATTTATGCCACATGGCAGCACTAAATGCTTGAGATAAAATTGAAGAAATAGGAAAGAAAACCAAATCCTTCACAAAAGTAATTCAAAGTCCAAAAGAAACTTACAGACTTTTGCAGAGATTATCTGCAGTAGTAAACAGAATGGTATTGGATTCAGAAGCTAGGCAATTAATAATTGAATCGCTGGCTTTTGAGAATGCTAATACACAATGAAAAAAAATAATAAGACTGTGAAAAGCAAGGTTAGCACCCTTGGAGGGTTGGATTCATGAGACAATTAATCTAGAGCCTTATGATGATGATGATAACTGGGTATGAAAGGTTATTTCTAGGGGAAGAAGAAAAAGTTGAAATATTAAATGTCACAATTGTGGAAGGCAAGGTCATATACAAAGAAATTGTAATCAAGTGCAGAAACAGTGCCTTTGTTAGGAATAATCCCCAGAGAACACCCCTCCCTCCTGGAGTATGCAGGAGGTGTGGAAAAGTAGACACTGGATTAATGAATGCAAGTCAACAAGGAACAGACAAGATAACATTCTGCCTTCAGAAAACTCCCAAAAGGAGCTTTCAAAAGCCCCCATATCCAATTTAGTTCAATCTTACCCTGCCATTGTAGAGGAAACACCTTCCCAGAACAATTAAAGAAATTAAAACTTACTTTTAAAAAGGCATATTACACTAAATGATAGAAAATCTATAGGAAAAGAAAAAAACTCAGGAAAAATGATCAATCAAATATTTTGGCAAACTTCTATCAATGAACAAAGGCCAAAGTTAAAAGTATAAATAAATGTTGTTATTATTGACAGTTTATTGGACACAGGGGCAGATGTATCAATAATTTCACCAGAGTCATAGCATCCAAGTTGGCCCCTTCAGGAGGTAAATGTTTAATTTTGGGAATTGGGTCATTATCCCAGGTAAAGCACAGTATAAGATGGCTTGAGTGTGTAGGACCAGAAAGATAGAGAGGAATATTAAAGCCATATGTGGCTAACAATGCTATAAATTTATGGGGACAAGATTTACTACAACAATGAAACACATAGATTAACATTTCTCCAAACACAGCAATAAACCACAAACAAACACATATTTCTTGGAGAAATAGTAGAAGGTATTATGAGAGACAGTCACAAACCATTTAGGCTATACAGAAACAAGACACAAAAGCTGCTGATCTTTCTAAGACACCACAGCACTACTTTTAAAATGACTAACAGACAAGCCTATGTGGATTAATCAATGGCCTTTAACAAAAGAGAATTGCAGGCCTTAGAGCAGCTGGTACAGGAGCAGTTAAATGTTCAGCATATAAAAGAATCAACCATCACTTGGAATTCTCCTGTATTTGCTATTAAAAAGAAATCTGGAAAGTGGAGAATGATAACAGATTTCAGGGAGATAAACAAGGTGATCCAGCCAATGGGCTCTCTACAGTCTGGAATTTCTTTGCCTTCTCTGTTACCTAAAGAATGGCCTATTATAGTTATTGATTTAAGAGACTGTTTTTTTTTTTTTAACAATACCTTTACAGGAAAAAGACAAAGAAAAATTTGCCTTTACATTGCCCACTTATAATAATTCTGAGCCTGGTAAGGAAATACCAGTGGAGAGCCCTCCCTCAGGAAATGCTGAATAGCCCCACTCTGTGCCAGTATTTTATACAAAAGCCAGTAGAACAAATACATAACAAATTCCCACAATCTGTAATTTATCATTACATGGATGATCTCTTGTTGGCTGATTCAAATATTGATACCTTAGAAAAATATGTTTGAAAAAGTAAAAAAAAAAAAAATTGCCTGTTTAGGGATTACAAATAGCCCCCGAAAAAAATACAAAGGGGGAGATTCCATAAATTATTCAGGTTACAAAATAGGCCAACAAAAAAAATAGACCTCAAAAGATACAAATCAGGAGAGACAGATTGAAGACACATAGTGATTTTCAAAGATTACTAGGAGACATTGCCAATTTACGATTTCTGATGTGTCAAAACTAACTTCATTATGTATTCTGTTGCAAAAAATAATCAGAAATAAAAATCATCCCTTTGATATAATACACATTCAATCCCATATGGGTTTGTCAGGTCCTCTAGCCCAAGGTAATGATAAAATTAATAAATTATTAATAGAGAATGTGTTAGAGGCCTCAGAGTTTCATAAAAAAAAATCACATCAATATCAAAGTATTAAAAAAAGATTTCTCTATCACTTAGCAACAAGCCAAAGAAATTGTAAAAAGATGTCCCCCCTCTTTCCTCTATAACCAAACTCTGTTGCCAACAGAAAGTAACCCTAAAAGTATACATAAAAATGAAAGCTGGCAGGTGGATGTATTTCATTTTACAGAATTTGGAAAATTAAGATACGTACATCATACAATAGATACATTTTTAGGATTTCAATGGGCAACTGCTTTGAGTTCAGAAAAGGCTGATTCTGTAATTACACATTTGCTAGAAGTTATGGCTATCATGAGAATACCTGTAGAGATTAAGACTGACAATGCTCTGACATATGTTTCTTTTAAAATGAAAGAATTTTTTGCTTATTATAATATAAAGCATATTACAGGTATAACACATAACCCTACAGTGCAAGCAGTCATAGAAAGATCAAATCAAACACTAAAGGAGATGCTAAATAAACAGAAAGGTTAACAAAGACCCTTACAACTAGACTACATAATGCTTTATTAACTTTGAATTTTCTCAGTGCTAACAAGAAAGGAACAACTGCTGCTGAAAGGCATTGGACTAGAGAAAAAACAGCTGAGCTACATCAGCTTGTCTACTTCAAAGATGTACTGACTTCAGAATGGAAACCAGGATATGTGCTATATTGGGGAAGGGGTTTTGCTTTTGTTTTCACAGGTGAAGAAAAGCTATGGATACCATTGTAATTAATAAAGACTCAATTTGGACTGGAGGAACTTCATGAAAATAAGAATTGATGGCTCATCCACCCCTAGTGAGAAAAAAAACAACAAAGAATTGGGGCAGGTTTTTGTTTTTGTCTTTACAGATAGGGAATGGGGTGGGGGGAGGCTGTGGGAGGCTGTGGGGGGGGATGGGAACAGTGGTGGATATGTTTAAAATTTAAAAAAAAAGCCACAGGCCTTTGCTGTTCCTTAATTTTTCTTATTTTCATTTTATTTTTAGTTTTTCATTTTGGGGGTTGTTTTTGTTTGTTTGTTTTTATTTTGTTTGAGACAAGATTTCTCTGTGTAGCCCTGACAATCCTGGAACTGTCTTTGTAAATCAGACTGGTCTCAAACTCAGAGATTCATCTGCCTCTGCCTCCCAAATGCTGGGATTAAAGACATGAGCCACCACTATCTGGCTTAATTAAATTATTTTATTTAATTTGTGTGTGTGAGAGAGTGTTTTTTTGTATAGTCTCTGTACCATGTGTGTGCCTGATGCCCACAGAACCCAGAAGAGGGTGTCCTAGAGTTACAAGGCAATTTGTGAGCAGCCTGACGTAGGTGTTGGGAATCAAACCTATGGTCCTCTGAAGGAACAGCCAGTTCTCTAACCACTGAGCAATCTCTCTAGACCATCCCCCACCTTCGTAACTGTTAAGACTCTCAAACTATAAAGAAGGACAGCACTCACTACTCCACCCACCTGTAACTATTTTGCAAACCACAGGGAAGGATGAACAATAAATAAATAATACAACTTGATTCAAACAAAGCATCTTCAGAGGAGCAGGCCACTCATCTTTGGCAAACACCTATTAGGAGAATAAAGCTGGGATGATTAACATTCCTTCTTCACCCAAACTCAGCATTAATGGAGAATTGGGGTCAGTTAAATCATAGATTAACTATATCCCAACCTCCCAACTTCTGTTTCCTTTCCAGGATCTCTGAAGTTTGCTATTTAAGATTTTCCATGCATATTTTTAGACTGAAAAGTAGCCTTGACTGGGGATGTAGTTCAGTTTGTGGAGCACCTGCCCAGTACACATAAGACCCTGGATTTGATCTCTGTCACCACACAAATAGGACATGGGTGCACAGCCTATAATCCCAGGACTCCAGAGCCAGAGACAAGAGGATCAGGAAGCTCAAAATGATCCTTTAATTCACATTTAATTTGAGGCCAACCTGAAATACATAAAGCTTAATCTTTATTTTATTTTTGGTTTTTCAAGACAAGATTTCTCAGTGTAGTACTGGCTGTCATGGAACTAACTCTATAGGCCAGGCTGGTCTCACATTCAAAGATCTGCCTTCCTCTGCCTCCCTAGTGCTGTGATTAAAGGGATGTGCCATCCTCATTTAACCTAAGACTCAATCTTTAAATAAATAAATAAATAAATAAATAAATAAATAAATAAATAAATAAAATTAACTCATACTTTAGTCCTTGTTTAAAAATACCTGGGCAAATAATTTATGCATGCATGTTTTACAGCAACCTAATTTATTTTTGTTTGTTTGTTTTTAGAGGTGGGTTCTTACCAACCTGTGTGTGCAGTTCAGGCAGGGTCTCCTAGTCCCTACATGATAAGGGTTATCAGTATGTTCAGGGCAGAGAAAAAGAACATTCCTTCAACACTGAATCAGAGCACTTTTTAAAGGAAGTGATGTCTGAGAACGTCTTAAAGGATTTGAAGCCATTATCCACACATAAAAGAGCAGGGATCTAGGAAGAGAGACTCAAGTAGGCATATGTAGGCATGCTTGAAAGTACTTAGAGAGATTTGCACTGGGATGGCTGTTCCTGATTGCGAACTTGACTGTATCTGAAATGAACTATAGTCCAGAAACAGAGGACACACCTATGATCCAGATCTTGACGGGAGAAGACAATGTGCCTTTAATCCTGACTCTGAGGCTGAAAGACACACCTTTAATCTGAGCCACACCTTCTGTTGGAAGCCTATATAAGGACAGTGGAGGAAGAAAGGGGGTGTTCTTCTCCTGCTAGCCCTCATCTCTATCAGCTCCTCCATTCCTTTTTCTAGACCCCAGCAAACCAGCTGAGACACCCAGTCTTGTGGGGATGAGTGGCTACTAGATTCTTGGACTTTCTATTCACAACTAGCCATTGTGGGACTGCAGCCTGTAAATCATTCCAATAAATCCATAGATATAGATATAGGTATAGATATATATATAGAGATTCATCCCATAAGTTCTGTGACTCTAGAGACCCCCCACTAATACATACATAATTGAGTACATATGATGAAATAACACAACCTATTTCTGAGCAGAAGAGTTCTGTTTTTATTGTATAGGCAAGCTAGGAGGAAGAACTGAAGTGTATCAATAATGAATGACATAGCAGATTTCTAGTTAGACAATTACTCTGGAAGTAGCCTCAGGATTGAGTTTGGAGGTTGCTGGACTAACAAAACAAATAACCTCACCCAGATGGAAAAGTGGTTTATAGGTCCAGATGTGATCTGTAGTGCAGAGACAAATGACACCTTGGGAAATATGTCACTGGCAGCTCTACTTGACTGAAGGAGTTGGAATTTACATGACTGTAGATCTAGATAGTTGATTATGATGGACCTGCCTAGGATGGGCAGCAGAAATGCTGTTCTAGGATGAATGCTTGAGTTTGTACAGTGCTAGTATAAGCTGATTGTCTTTGTACCTACCAACATGTGTGCTTGATTTTGATCATGCTAATGTCAGTATCTCATAGCCCCTAGTTCTGTCTTTTTTTCAACACGAGAAACTTAACTATGTAATTCTTAACCTAAGATATGTGTCTGTTTTGCGTCCAGACTTGAATTTTTCAGTATAGACATAGCTCTTCAGATGAAGGCATAGAACACACCTAGTGCGGTTTTTGACATATTTTATTGCCTTCTCAATAATCATTTGAACATCGTCTATGCCTGAAACTGACAGAAACTGTGAAAGTATCCTGTGACACCCAGAAAAGCCTTCAGGGGCTGGGATCACCAGCCCTGTCTCCTTGGGGCATGGGTTTTATGGTCCCTCTTGTATATGCTTGCCTTGGCCTCACTAGCTCATAAGACTCATACACCACAAAGTGTATCTATCATCTCACCACTGAAATGAGTTTTCTTACATAATTCTTCTCAAATAGTTAAGGTACTCTAGGGAATATTACCTAGATGGATTTTCAAAGCTACACTTTCAACATTTTCACATTAAAAAAAAAAGAAAGTAATTGTTGGAATAACAATGAAAAGTTTTTTCTGATAGTGCATAAAAGGAGAACCATTACCAAGTTGAGAAAGAATCCATTAGCATTATGAATAGGAGTAATTTCCAAAGAATTTATGGTTGATATTTTATAAAACTAGTGCTCTAAATTTGATTCATTTTATTTAGTAAACTCTCATGGATGTGATACTAAGACACAAATGTCAATGATTTTTAAAACTTTGAAATGATACATATTTATATAACACTATTATAGAGCATAGAATTCTATGCCATACCTTTGATCCACTTCTTCAGCAAATGTGAGATACCAGTAAAACAGAGATGGAAAAGAACTCTTCTTTCCTTTTAAGGAAAAGCCTCCAAGTTGTCAGTATAGTGGGCAGACTGGGAGGTTAGAAACTATAATGAGTATAAAACCAGTATTGTCAGTATGCACAAGTTACTGAACAGGCTTAGAAAAGGAGCAGCAGATGGAGAGGTGGACAGCTGGAGGAGGCTTCGGGAGCAGGGACTGGAGCTTTAATTGTTTCTCCTTCTCTTCTTCTTTTTCTTCATTTTTGTTTATGTTTTGTTTTTGTTTTTTGAGACAAAGTCTCTCTGCGTAACAGCTCTGGCTAGCCTGGAACTTACTCTGTAGACTAGGCTGACATCAAACTCACAGATCCACCTGCCTCTGCCTCCCAAATTCTGGGATTAAAGGTGAACACTACCACCCTTTTTGATTATTTCTTCTTAGGAAAAAATAGTAGAGAGCAAGTTCAAGAGATCTTAGTTATAAGCAAAAGAGGACATTAGCTGCTTAAACAGTATAGAAATGATGTTAGACCATTTAATGACTTTCCAGAATAACAAAAATAAATGAAATTAAAATAAAAAGGTTTCCGTGTTCACAAACACAGTAGCAGCTCCCAAAAATCCAGTCAGATGAGGATGCTACTGAAGTGCCCTGGCCCTGGCCATCAAATGGCAGCCATCTTATTGCAACTGCTAACATCACTCTCAGAGGGAGTTCTCTGTGCTTCCTCCTGTGTGTCTCTGGCTCTGAAATCAAAGTCTGGGCTGGAGATCACAAACCTATACCAGCTCTTCCATTCTTCTCACCCCTTCCTCTATAATTCGGCTCCCTGAGCTTTAGAGAGGAAGGCCTAAATGTCTTGTTCAGGGCTCAGCACTCAACAGTCATTTATTCTTAGCAGCTTGGGCAGCCATGAGTTTGTGCCTCCATTCATGTCAAAGAGAAGCCTCTCTAAGGAACAGAGCAGCATTTCTCTACGTATATAAAAATAGATATTAGATATTTGGAAGGCACTTTGATATATCAGTTTCTCTGAGTGACAGTAGTAAGTTCCTTCCTAAGGTCTATGACTTACCTAGTCATGTGTTTTGAGTGGATTTGCAGTACCAGGCCTGGGATCCTTCCTGTAGAGTGAAGCTACTTCCTGTAGATAGGGATGATTTCTTTCTGTAGAGTGGGCCCCAAATCTATGTAGAGCAGTTGGTTGTCCCTATGGATTCCTTCCTGCAGAGTGGACCTCGGATCCAAGCAGAGAGTGGTTGTTTATCCTCATAATAGTCAAATTACTATCAGACAAGCTGTCTCCTCTTGCCTGGCAGGTTGGTAATGTAGAGTTCATGGTGGGTAATATGTTCTCCTCCTGTAGCCTAAATAGCACCTTTTAACACTGCTAGCAAGCAGGAAGGACATTTCCAACTCATCTATACATTGATTTCTCTACTGCCTTACAACCAAGCTATGTGCTATCTTTGACGAGTAGGTCTTACCTAATTCTGGTGGGTAACAAAGAGGACTGCCTATATTGTTTAGGAGGTCTCTTGGGTCTCCCTGATCAACAACTACAAAAGTACCACACCTGGAACTGGGACTTTTGTTTGTCAGCCTACAGTTCTTGGGATCAACATTAACCTGCCATGCAGGGTACATCTCTCTTCTCTTTCCTTAGACTGTAGTTTTTAATTGGCTTACAGGGTTTCCATGTGGCTTTTTCATGCACTCCCCTTCTCCTTCTCATCTTCAGTATTCCCCCACTGACCTCCCTGCTAACCCTTTCCACCTCCACTATTCATTCCCCTTCTCTACCCTAATCATACATAAGTTCTACTCCCCACTCCCCAGCATCCCTCCACAATGGCTCCTTTCTAGTTTTCTCATTTCACAAGTTAAACACACAAAGCTAAAGAGTCAAATCTGGAGTCTCTATAGGAGAGAAAATACGTGCTGTTTGTCTTTCTATGTCTAGCTTACTTCATCCAGTTTTTCCCAGTTCCATCCATTCACCTGCAAGTTTCATAATTTCTTTTGAAACTATTATTGTTGTTGATGTTGTTATATGTTTGGACACATGTGCCATGGTATGCATGTGGAGATCAGAGGATAATTTGGGGGTTAGGTTCGCTCCTTCCTCCTTTATGTGGGTTCCAAGCATCAAACTCAGGCCATCAGGCTTACACGGCAAGTGCATTTACCCTGAGCCATAATATCAATCCCCAGATTTCATAATTTTATTTTTATTTATAACCAAATAAAAATACATTGTGCATAAGTACCACATTTTCATCGTTTACTCATTAGTTGATAAATATCTAGACTGATTCATTTTCTATCTGTTATGGATAGAGTAACAGTGAACATGGGTGAGCAATATCTCTGTAGCAGGATGTAGACTCCTTTGAGAATGTGTGCAGGAGTGATATAGTTGGGTCATGTAATAGGTCTATCCCAGATTTCCAAAGTGGCTGTAGTACATTCCAACAATGCATAAGGGCTCCCCAAATATTCACATTAGCATTTATTGTCATTTTATCTCAAAGTAGTTTTAATTTGCATTTCTCTGATGGCTAAGGTTGTTAAACACTTATTTATTTTATGTATACAATGTTTTGTCTGGAAGAGGACACCAGATCTCATTATAAATGGTTGTGAGCCACCATGTGGTTTCTAGGAATTGAACTCAGGACCTTTGGAAGAGCAGCCAGTTCTCTTAACCACTGAGCCATCTCTCTGGTCTTATGCTGAACACTGTTTAAAGTATTTACTAGCCACTTATATTTCTTCCTTTGAGAACTCTCTATTCAATTTCATAACTCATTTTTAGCTGGGTTGTTTATTTTGATGTTTAGGTTTTTGGGAGTCCTTTGAATTTTTGTTTTTACTGACATGTGTGTGTGTCCCCATGGAGGCCAGAAGAGGGTTTCAGATACTCTGGAGCTACAGTTACAGGCAACTGTGAGCAGTCCAGTGAGAGAGCTGAAAGCTGAACAGGGAACATCTGGTATAACTTCTAAGCCATCTCCACAGCCTAGATATTGAGGTGTTTTACTTCCTTATATCTTCTAGGCACTAATCCTCTGTCAGATGCATAGCTGGCAAATATTGTGACCATTCTGTAGGTTGTCACTTCACTTGGTCACAGTTATCTTTGCTGTATAGAGTTCTTTAGTTCCTTGAGATCTAGTACATCAAGTGTTGGTTGTACTTCCTGAGTGACTGAAGTCCTAATTTTCCCTCTAGAGGCTTCAGAGTATCAGGTCTGATATTGAGGTCCTTGATTCATTTACAGTTTTGTGCAGGGCGAGAGATAAAGATCAGTTTTCATTTTTCTACACACTGATATCTAGGTTTCTCAGAGCATTTATTGAAGATACTGTCTTTTCTACAGTTGTTACTTTTCAATAGTAGTCAAAAATCAGGTGTGTCTGTAGTTACATGGACTTGCGTGTACTAATTTTTCCATGTTATTAATCTATATCTGTTTTGTGTGTCGGTACCATGGTGTTTCTATCATTATGGCTCTGTATCATAACTTAAAATCAGGCATGACAATACCTCCTGAAGGATTATTTTTGATCAGAATTGTTTTGCCTATCCTTAGTCGTTTGTGCATCCATATAAATTTTAAGAGTATCTTTTCCTATGTCTCTGAAGAATGGCTCTAGAATTTTGATTGAGATCACAATGCATTTATAAATTGCTTTGAGCAGGATGGACATTTTTACCCTATTAGTTTTCCAACTCATTAGCAGTGCAGATCTTTTTATCTTCTGATGTCTTCAGCTATTTCTTTCTTCAGTTGCATTATAAAGGTATTTTATTTTCATCATAACATTATTCCCATGTGTGTGTGTGTGTGTGTGTGTGTGTGTGTATTGTAAATGGAATTGCTTCCCTGGTTTCTTTTGCAGTATTTATGTTTATAGAAAGTCCAGTTGGTACTGCCACCTAAGTGGTTTACTTCTCATGACAAGCCCTGCTGCCCCTGATAACAGTGTATTAGCACTGCTCCTTACTGAGCAGGGCTGAAATCCCACTGTATTTGTGCACATTAGACAATCTAAACTAATTACAATTGATTCAGGAGTTACAGTCATTATTTGTTTTCTCTTTCCTATGCTTTAAAATGCTTTTCAAGATCACCATTTAAAAGATCTGCTCTAGGGTCAGAAATGCATATTTGACAATATTGTCTAGGGAATGTAATAATTTGTAAATAAATCCATACCTCATCTGTATACTCAAGTATTTTAAAATTGTTTCTTCTTAACAAAATTAGCCTAAATAGCAGAGAACTAGAAGTAGAGTGTAATAGGCACTGGTGTGTCTACCACCTGGAGTCAACTAAACAGTAGCCAGCACTTCACTATAATTATTTTATCTCTGTGGATACTTGGAGCCTCTTTTTCTAAGACATTTAAAACTGAATTATAGATACAGTGTTTCAAACACTAAAAATGTGGGTGTATCATTGTACAACTCCATAATTTTATTAGCATACCTAAATATCAATAGTTTCTAAGGCTATATTTAATTCCAGCACATATTCAGATTTCCTCAACTCTCCAAGTACCTTTAATAATGCCTGAGGGTGTCTTATGTTACAGAGACTGGCATACTTTCTGCACTACAGGATGTTTAGATGGATCCCAAGCTTCTACCTTCAGGCTTCCAGTTTTACCTCACTTCAGTTGTAATAATTAAAAGTTTCTTCAGACACTACTCAACATTGCCTGTTAAGAAGTGACAGTGGACAGTTGTGTTAAAATGACCCATAGTTCTCACCTAGTCTTGGGGAAGATATGACAATAAGGTTTTCCACTATGGGACAGATTCTTAGCACTTGTTGAAATATTTTACATACATTATAATGTTCCTCTTCCCTGGATAACAGCCTGTGAGGTAGGGATCCTTCTTTGATTTTTGCAGTTGGGGAAACTTCTTGCTGAGGTTGTGTTCTATTGCAAAGGTTCAGACCTGGTCTATCCAATCTCGAAGATAATTATTTGTTTATAGTCCAAGCTGGTTTTCTTTCTGACAACAGAAAAAATGCTGGAATGCCGGCATCCCCAACTTAAAAGTATGAGGGGCAGTATCAGCTCTGGGAGGGAAGAGGGTGGATATGGTTAGAATATCCATAGGGAACAAGGAACTTCACCAGTAGTCTTTGGGGGTCTCTAGTGTCAGTGAATACTTAGAGAAGGGATCGCCATAAGAGCAGCCTTGGAGTTGAAGGAATGTGGATTAGATTCCAGACACTACAAAAAAAAAGTGGTAGGCCATTGAGATACAACAATGCAAAATTCTCCTTAATTAATTCTGCCAATTTATAAACATTGACATTTTTATCTTCTAGTGTCTTCTATTTCTATCTTTGGTGTCTTAAAATTTTTATTGTAGAGGTGTTTGGTTTCATTCCTTACATTTAAATATAGTTGGACATGAGGACACATACCTAGAATCACAACACTTGGGCGAGGTAGATAGGGGGATAGGAATTCAATGTCCTCTTTCGTTAGCAAGTTACAGACAAACTTAAGCTACAGGAGACCCTGTCCAAAAATAAAAAGAAATAAACCCCAGAAAATCAGTAGTGGTAACATTTTTTGGGTTTGCAGTGATTTTCTATGTTCTGTTTTGTGTGTGCAGGCTTTTCTATTTAAGGTATGATTCAGTCTTGTCCCTGAAGATGTCTGAGTGACTGAGATGTTAAACAATAGTAGCACAACACAACTCAACACTTGTCTAAAAAGGGTAAATAGGTATAAAAAGAACTATTTATATTATAATTTTTTAAAGTTTGAATAGAAGAAAAAACTAAAAATACAACAAATGATCAGGCATTTTTCCTTTCTTCGATGCTAAATGTAGAACAATATAGACATCACGTGCTTAAAAGATACGAAAAAATGTTGCCACTGTCTCCAAGTGCAACGAATTTCTAGAAGAATATTCTCACAGACTTGCCCTCTTAAAAACATCCAGCAGTAGCGAGGCAGTGGTGGCGCACACCTTTAATCCCAGCACTTGGGAGGCAGAGGGAGGTGGATCTTTGTCGATCTGAGGTCAACCTGTTCTACAGAGCTATTTCCAGGGCAGCCAGAGCTATAGCAAAAAACTCTTTATCTCAACTCACCTCCCCAGGGTCCCCAACACACACACACACACAGAGAGAGAGAGAGAGCGAGAGAGAGAGAGACAGAGACAGAGACAGAGACAGAGACAGAGAGACAGAGAACAAAATTTGGCAGAATTTCCTTTTGTAACATAATGTCTAAGCTTTAGAATGTTGTACTGAGAAGTACATGTAAGAATATCCAATTACTAAAAGGTTTATTGTGTTCCCAAGTGTAGGTATTAGCACAGCTTAAATGGAGAGAGAGAGATTCTGGCAGTTAGAAGCCCAGGCATACTGAGTGTTATAGCTTGGATGAAAAAGTATTCAGGCAGTTGTAACCCAGTGAATACTGAGTGTTACAGCTCATATGGAAAGGTATTCAGGAAGTCAGAAACCAATGAATACCATAGGTCACAGTAAGCCTGGGTAGCAGCTTATGGTCCCGCTTTAGGGAAAGGCTTTCTCAATGTTAATAGCTCTGCTCCAGCAGGGCAGGACTTCTCCAGCGAAATTATTACAGTCCAGCTTGGAGTGTAACAACTCTGCTCTTCTAGGGGAAGGTTTCCTCAGCAAGAGTGTTAACAGCTTCCCTCCCGTCAGCTGCTCTCTTATTCAAGTGATTTCAAGGAAGCGTTCAAGAGAGGGTAGCTGCCTCAGCCCGGGGTGGGAGTGTGCAGCCAGGAAAGGGCAGCAGGAGCAGTGCCCAGGGCAGAACTTTCTAGAAAGAGTTCCAGGGTAGAGATTGGTTAGATTTTCAGTCTCTGATTTGGTTCTGGTTTCAGGGTTAAAATGTTTCTTTCGATGGCTCTTCTGGGCTTTTTGACTCTAATTTCAGGGCCAGGGCATATTTCTTTCACTGGCTCTGATTCTAGGTCCAAAGTGTGTTTTTTGGTGCTGGTTTCAGAATCAGGATACATTTCTTTGGTTGGCCCCTTTTCCTTACACCAAGTCATTTGGACAAATAGCTACTCAACGTTCAACGTTCATGTCTTTTTTTTTTTTTTTTTTAAGTAATACAGAATTGACCTTCACTTACCTAACAAAATAGTCATTTGGTAACCATATAATCTATGAAATCAGGAAGAAATTTCCCCACGAGTTAAGTTTCCTTTTAATGTTTAGATCCATTGTTTTAAATGTTTTTGATTGGTTAAATTTTTTGAAATTTGTCATTCAAACGTTTTCTTAGAATCTTATTTGGTATTTGTTTGGTAAAGCTCTCAACTGAAAACAAACAAATGTTTGAAATAAATTATTTTCCAGTTTTAAATGCAGTTTTTGTGTGTGTGACTTTTATTCTATCAATAAACAGAATACAGTTACAGAGACATACAGTTAATTTTCTTTTCAGACTTGCGACGAGCTACACCAGCAGGGGGCGAGATACAAAAAGAATAAATTTGACAAGCAATATAGATTTTTTTCTCACTTGAGTGACTGGGCAATAAAAAAAAAAAATTTAGCATAAACACAAAGCACTTTGCAATTTAAAGTGATTCAGTCTCCGCTATCTTGCAGTGACTGAACTGTAAAGAGACAAATGTGGATCTATTTTAGTTCTTCAAGTTAATTTGTCTAGAACATTGTAGAGGCAGGATAAACCATGATGAATTGCCATTGTCCTTATCTTTCCCGACATGGACAATTCATCCACTCAAAAGGCTGGACAGTACTCTGTGATGACGGGTGCTTTCCGTCCTTGTTTCTTTGGGTTACTGCTGAGCTTTGCGGTTTTGGAACTATTTTAAATAATTCAACGTGGGCAGAAAGAGAACCCAGCAAGGCTCATGATTTGTAGGGTAGAGCCCAGGGTTCACTGTCTCAGACAGAAATAATAATCCTGCAGCCTTGTCGCCTGAGTTTTACAGCGGCACGTGTTCTAACATATTCATGATAAAGGACGGGGTAAGGTTATACCACAAAGGATCAAATGCTCAGGACGGATGGAAACAAAGTATCCTATGACCTCTACTCCAGAGAATCGCTCAAATGCACAAGTCAATTTGAAAGATGTATGGAAAACGATCATCTTCTCCAAACACCAAGACAATTCGGGACTGCTATAGTAGAAGTCGATTTGTTTGCCTGCTGACTTCTCACTTTAAGTAAGACAATCACTTCTCATTTGTTAAGTAACAGCTTCCTCTTTTGTTGGCTTACATAAAAAGAGGAAGGGAATAAAAAAGTCTTTTTTTTTCCGCCCCTCGAGCTCAAAGGACGAGCTGATGAATGTTGTCCAGCCGGTTTTTTAGTGGCGACGTGGTTCTGTGTTTACATACGTCAGCAGTTTATTCCAAAGCGAGTCTTAGCCGGCTCCCGGGCGCAACGGTAAAGTAACTAGGCTGGGAGGAGCTCGGACCGGACGCCGGGAGCACTGCCTCGGAGGGTCGGGCAAGGAAGGAGGACGTCCGTAGCCCCTTGAGCGACTCAAGTGAGTACAGAAAAGGCAGTCTGCCCACACCCAAAATGGCGAACGCCGTTGCACGCGACGGCGCCTGCGCAGGAAGAAGAATTCTGTGACACTAATTCCCCTGGAGTGTCCTCCCCCACCCGAGCACCCACCAGCGCCCGGCCCCGACCTAGCCACCTGCGCCCGGAAGTGACGTCCCGACAGCAGCGGTTCCCCGCTGCATGATGGGAGAGTGTGTGGAGTGGGCGGGGGTCTCCGCGGAGGAGGAGGAGGCGGAGGCGGCGGCGGCGGAAGAGGGCGGAGGGTAGTGGGATGGGGGTCCCGCGGCAAGGCTGAAACTCCGGGTGGGCGGCCATGGCGCTGCTGCGCTGACATACTGGGAGCAGCTCGCCTTCCGCCTTCGCCAGCACAGCGTTCGAGTAACCGGTCCTTCCCCGGGGAGCCAGTTCCTCCCCGGGCCGCCGAGCCATGCCCATCGCCACCGTCCCGGACGAGCCAGGTGAGTGCTGCCGCCGCGCTCCCGGCGTGCGGAGGAGCGGGACCGGCCGCTCGCCCTGGCCTGGAGCACCTGCCAGCGTCGGCCCGGGTGCGGGCCTGCGAGCTCCGGCGCGGGCTTCGCTCTTGTCCGCCGCTGCGGAACGCCGCTGGCTGAGCCTGAAGCAGTGGCACGGTGCTCGGCATCCCGGGCTTGGCCGAGGAGAACCAGCCGTGCCCTCCCGGCTGCCATGGCCCGCCCTGCCCCTTGGCGTCCACCTGGCCGAGCTGCGCGCCAGGGCTCCCTCCCGGCCGCTGTGCAGAAGTTTGGGGCTCCGCTCTGGCTTCCTCCTTCTCCCCTCCTCCCTCGTGACAGGTGTAAACACTGTCTGCCTCGCGGAGGCCCGAGGCCGGCGGCTGCTGGACTGTGCTGCCTCCGAGGGTCTCTGGATGCTCCTACGGGCAGAGACGGCCCAAAGCTGCGTTCCTTGGGGAGAGGACCTTTTCAGGACTCCTCGGGAAAAGATCTGTGCCTTCTCCCTTTTTGCGATCGAAAGTTGAGCCATTATTCTTTAAGCGCCCGGCTTGGCAGGTGCTGCGGGGTGCAGCGGACAGAGGGTAAGCAGTGGTGGGGTTTCCTTTGGAAACTGAGACTAGTTGGGCCTCCCACTGCCCCCCATCTTCTTGGTTTATTTAAGTTATAGCGTGATTTCCCTTTGAATCTGTTGCGGCTGAGCAAAGAACTGACTCATACATGTAAATATTAACGCGAGGGGGGGGGAGCGTCAAAGGAAAGCGATGGTTCTGTTTCAGAGTTTTCACTTTAAGTAAAACTTTTACCCATAAACTTCACGACATAAATATCTTCCACAGGGCACATCTTCATACTCTGAGGTGGGTCTTTGTTTGGGGGAGGGTAGTGGTGGGGATGAATGGTTTAAATCTGATTCTATATTTAACTCTTGCTTTGAGTTAAACTGTTAGAGAAATATATGCTAAACTCTAGGGGGAACTATGCTTCGACTCTAATGCGCTGATATAATCAGCCTAGTTTACTTATATTTCATAGGTGTCTAAATATTGGCATTTGTAGTATTCATTTTTAGCAGTTTCCAGGGTTGTATTTGTTAAAACAAAGTATCTTTGGTGGCCTAATTCATGGAGGTGTCTCATACGAATAAAAAGATCCAGCATCAAAATTTCTAGTCCAGCAAATGGCACCTCTAGATTATTAGGTCTAGTCAGTCTTCTATGTATGTATCTGATTCATCCATTGATGTTTGGAGATATATTTTTAAGCCATTAAAAAGCTCTTTTAAAAAAAATAGTGGTGGGGCATGCCTTTAAATCCCAGCACTTGGGAGGCAGAGGTAGGCAGATCTCTGTGAGTTCCAGGACAGCCAGGGCTGTTACATAGAGAAACCCTGTGTTGAACCCCCCTCTCCCCTCAAAAAAGCTCCTGAAAGACGTTTAGTGATCTCACATAATTCATAGAGTACTTGAGTTTGAAGGTTACCAGATCTTTCATGACCTAGAGGTCATAAAAATAATCTCATGCCAAACAGTAATGGCATTGATAAATTTTGCAGAATCTAATTGCCTATGAAAATCTCATAATCTAGGCGATTCCATTATAAAACATTATTTTAAATTTTAATCTGTTTTGCTTATAATTAATAAAAAGCTAGATACAAAAAGCAGTTAAATTTGAATGTTGGTGTTTTATTTTTTTTCTGAAACTTAACAGGCAAAGAATTCATTAACCAGCATCTCATTGAGGAATTGTCTTTATCCTTACCCTCAAGTCTCATAATAGCAGTCTCTTACATATTTAGATACTTAAAAGTCCTCAAGAATTACCTAAATTAAGTGTTTATATTTCAATTTAATCTTACCAACAATTTGTTTTTGTTTTTTTGAGGCAGAGCTTCATGTAGCCCAAGATAGCCTCAAACTCCTAATCCTCCTGTGAGTATATCTTCAATGCTTGGATTACAGGTGCATGCCATCAGGCTCAACTTCCAAAACTTTGTAAATTAAAAGTAAAGGACTTTTCTCTCTAAGCACTTTCAGTTCCTCATTATGTAGGCCAGAAAGACTTTA
The DNA here is from genome assembly GCA_004025045.1 of Sigmodon hispidus. NCBI lineage: Eukaryota > Metazoa > Chordata > Mammalia > Rodentia > Cricetidae > Sigmodon > Sigmodon hispidus. Next base: position 96,569 of record PVIH01005114.1, on the reverse strand, counting down.
CAGCCTAAACTTTGTTTTTTTTGTTTGTTTGTTTTTTTTATTGTTGTTTTAATGTAACTTTGAAAATAATCAGCAACAATGGATTTTACATATGACATTTTGGTAATTAATTTTTTATAATTAGCATATGTATGTGTGTAGACACAACCACAAGTCCTTTTGCAGCTCTACATGATAATTTCTAACACTGATATGTGCTGCTTTCTGTGAGCTAGATACTTGCCCTTTCCTGTTATGTTTTGTTTTGTTGAGGCATGAACTCAGGGCCCTGTGCATTCTAGGCAGGCACTGTACAAGTGAGCCCCGTCCCTAGCCCAGCAAGATACTTTAAGAAATGTTTTTGTGAGTCCGTGAGTTAGTTCAGTGGGTTAAAGGCACTTGTTGCCAAGCCTACCCAGTACAACCGGAGTTTGGTTCCCAAACCCCTATGGTGGAAGGAAAGAACTGACTCATGCAGATTGTCTCCTTGACTTCCGCACACATGCCATGCAGGATGACACAGTGCACACATAAATACATATATGTAATTTTAAAATTCTAAACTTTCTGAGAATACATTAAGTTACTTAATCCTCCCAACAACACTATAAAGTAGCAAATGGAGTGCTCGCTCCATTTTCTAGAAAAAACTGAGGCACAAAGGTAGTAATTTTCTTAAGGCAAATCAGCTATTAAGTGACAAAGCAAGATACAATAGGACGTTTATATCATTTCTAAAAATGTAGAACTAAACTACTTTTTTTTTTCCTGGGATTCATGAAGCATGTATAAAAATGTCTGGACTAGGGGTATGCTGCTCAGTGGTAGAACACTTGCTTAGCTTGTGTAAGATCCTGGGTTCAGTACCAACATTGCACAAAAATATGGACTAATAAACATCAAGCAAGTATAAAAGTTAACCTTTGGAGAACTAGAGAGTGCTAAAGGATCCAGAAGGCAACTATGACTTTTCAGGTGGATCTTCACTGTTTGACGAATATTTGAGTACAGTAAGTTAAGTAAATGTAACACAGTTGTGTTGTGCAGTGGGTGTGTGATCATTTCCTTTCCCCAAGCTTTGTTTTACAGCTTGAGATGCTTTGCAGTGAAATAAAAAAGCTTAAACATTTCATTTCAAAACTAAGTGCCATTTTTTTTTTTTTTTTTTTTAAAAAGCTAGGTTTCAGAAAGGAACAGGGAAACAATGTTATTTTGTATTGACTTCAAAGTCCAGGAGCTATTAACTTTAAAATGCTTTCCAAGTTTCTCTGCCTTAACTTCTCTTCCCCCAACCCTTATTTAAAATTGCTGCCAAACGTCTCAATAGCCCTACATGACCTGTGGTTTATATTTCTAGGTGGACTCTTAAGATTAGGGGCTCGACCAATTCCCTGGGAAAGAGAGGTTAGAAAATGTTAAGTAGGAAGAGTTCCTGAGAAGTATAAAGAGGAGAACAGATGCAATATTCCATCCTACTCTTGTTGACCAGTCACTTGTCCCAAATAGCTAAGGTAAAGTTAAACCTTTCAAAGATATATTGCTAAGAAACTAAGTATCTGTATGTTCAGAGCTTAAGTTACAAGCACTCTAATAGTAATTAGTTCCCAGAGGAAGATAACAAAGTAAATTAGGGTAAATTTCCCCCTTTTGATTCTATTTGTGTAAATATAGCTTATGTAAATAATTTCAACTGAATGTCTGCTGAGGCTCTCTGGTATTCTTAAGTAGTCATCAAGTACCTGCTCTCAGCCTTTTTGTGGTTGTTGGGAATGCTGAAATGACAAACAACAATAAAACCCTGCCTTCACAGAGCTTTCATTTCTTGTGTGTGTATGTGCATGTACACGTTTGTGTTTGGGACAGGCAAATATAACAATAAGGTAAAAAAACATACAAAAGAATTGGTGTTGGGGTAAAGGAGTGTTACTTTTTACTTTGTCATAAATGGCAATTATAGGTCTTGATGGGCCTTGCTATTTAATGTATGGTGGGGTTGAAGGGTTAAGACCTGCAAGAAGTAAAGAGAACCAGGGGAGAATGGCAGATGCAAACGTACGCCCATAATATTGAAAGGACAGCAGCAGGTAAGCCCAGTGTTTCTAGAAGGCAGGAGAGTTAAACAAGAGATCGGATCAGAGATAGAGGACAGTTGAACACTGTTGGAAACTCTTTGTAAACATTCTAGAGACTAGCTTTTTACTGTGTGCAGTGGGAAGCAATTGCAAGGTTGCCAAGGGAAGATTCAGATAACATATGTTTTGCTTTATTTTGTTTATATTTTGTATGTGTAAGTTGTGTGCTTGGTGCCCGAGGATGCCAGAATAGGGTATTGGATTCCTGCAAGTGCAGTTATGGGTGATGGTAAGCCATCATATGGGTGTCGGAAATTGAACCCTTTCTTGCAAGGTACTTGTTGCAAGAGCAACAAGTGTTCTAAATCCCTGAGCTAATTCACTACCCATTTATGTCCTAAAAGAATAGGTTAAGACTGAGAGTGCAATTTAGTGATAGATTCACACACACACACACACACACACACACACACACCCCTACCTGTAGACAAACACATCTATCTTCAGACAAAAGGATGTATGTACCTACTACACAGAAAATAGACCATAGGAATGCAAAAGTAGAAACAGAAGCATTAATTGAGGAAATGGGTACAGTGATCAGTTCAGACATAGTGTCCAGAACTGGTAATATACAGGTAATGAGAAGTTGCAGGATAGTGTTTGAATTGAAACCTATAATCTGCCCATTGCTAAAGTCAGAAAAGATATCATGGCAGTCCTCTTCTAAAACTGAAGTCCATACAACCAGTATCCTAGCCTGTTCTGACACTTCCATCTATCCTGCTTTCTAATAAAAATCTATTACATGTCCTACTGTGCCCAGACAGTGACTCCATGTGTTATTCTTAGTGCCAGTCATTTTCTCTGTAAAACCCTTCAGAAACTTTCTTACCTGGGCATGGTGCTGTACATAATCTCAACACTCAGGAAGCCAGCCTTGTTACATACAGAGTCCCAAGTCAGCCAAGTCTACATAGGAAGACCTGTCTCAAAGAAAATTCTCCTACCACCTAGAGCATCTAATCATTTTCACTATTTTCTTAGAATCCTGTTAACCAAAGTTTATTTCCTTTAATACACACACACACACACTGTTGTAAACTGTTAGCCCTTCTCATACTAATCCCCCTTATTAGCCTTAAGTTTCATTAAAGTTATTACTTCCTTTACTCTGTTATATCAGTTTTTTGTATAGTAGTAGATACTCAGTGAATAGTTGGTATATATATATATGCTTAAAGCAGACAAGAGTAAAAAGGGGCCACATTTAATTTAAAAAAAAAATGACAGTTTTGATTTGGTTTGGATTTTTGCAATGGGGTCTTATTATGAACCCCTGGCTGGCTTGGCACTTACTATGTAACCCAGTGTGGCCCCAAACTTGTGGCAGTCATCTTCCCTCAACCTCCCTGGTAAATGGATTTACAGGCATGTGTCATCATACTTAGCTCATCATCTCCCACTGTTAGTAACTAGTATATATTCTCCCCAACATATGTGTGTGTGTATGCCTTTCACCAAAACAAAAGGAACTTTGAAATGTATTTATTATTGTGAAGGAGGGTAGGTATGCATGCCATCATGTTTGCTTAAATAACTTTGTAGATAGCTGAGCTTTCTCTCTCCACCAGGGATCAAACTCAGGTCACCAGGCTTGCACAGTAACCCCTTACCCACTTTCTTCCTGGCCCACCAAAATGGAATTGTGTGCATACTGTTTAGGTTGTTTTGCTTTGCCAAGTCACCTAAACTAATGTTGTTCAAGGCCATAATCAACTTCCTCCCCAGTTCATCCAAAAATATACAGCTGATTTGTTGAAATCATTATTAACTTCATGTTATATTTTTCTGGTTCTTAAAATTATGAAATTATAGAAAGATATGGAAAAGTAGGGAAAACTGATACGTTTCATATGGCAAGACTTCATCTGTTTAATGTCTGACACCAAAGTAAGACTCAAGAATATGATTAGAAGGCGTATTATAAGGGAGATGTGTCCTGGCCGTTTGTTGTGTGTGTGTGAGGCCAGAGGACAGCATTGAGTAGCTTTCTCAGTGCTATGTGTGTGTGTAGATATTTTTATTTAAAAACATGAAATAACTAATATATTTTTTAGGACAGATTCTCTCACTGAACCTGGAGCTCACTGAGTTGGCTAGGCTGGCTAGGTTTGCTTCCAAAAGAAAGCTGATAACTTTTGCTTTTCCTTCAGTTTCTTGAGTTTGAACCAACTTGAATGGGTTTTTGTTGTTGTTTTGTTTTGTTTGAGGCAGGGTGTCATGAACCCAGGCTAACCTCTAACTTACTTTGTAGCAAGAATGACTTTGAACTTTTAATCTTCTTGCCTCCACCTTGAGTGCTAGGATTGCAGATATGTGTGACCATTAGCATGTATAGTGCTGGAGAGCAAACCCAGGGCCTCACATATGCTGAGCAAGCACTCTACCAAATAAACTATGCCCTGGCCTCTTTATTTACTAGCAAGTTGCGAACATTTCTCCATGTTACTGGTAATCTTTAAAACATAATTTTTTTATTTTTATTTTGTAGTGGCTGTGTAGAATGCCATCAAGTAAGTTTAAAAATATTTTGCTATTTCTGTACAATTGGATGTCCTGGGTTTGGTTGTTGTTTGAGTTTCCTTCCTTCCTTCCTTCCCTCCTTCCCTCCCTCCCTCCCTCCCACTCTCCCTCCCCCCTCTCTCTCTTTCTTTGTGGTTGAATTCATTAATTTCACACATGCTAAGTTATTTGGGAAGAGCTTCAAGTAATAGGAAGTCTGATGGTCATCTTGATTATTGATTGATGTGGGAGGACCCAGCTCACTGCGATGCCACCCCTGGGCAGGTGGTCCTGGGGTTGTACAATCCTGTACTGTACTGCTAAGGAGCAGATCAGTAAGCAGCATTCTTTGATGGCCTCTGCATCAGCTCCTGCTATAATCAAGACTATAATCTTGAAGATGAACCAAACCATTCTTCCCCCAAGTTGTTTCTGGTCCAGGTGTTTATCATGATAATGGAAACCTCACTGGGACATTGGATTTTAGTTTTTCTATGTTACAGTAGAGCATCTGGGTGATCAAGTTTGTACAGACACTATCTTCTGTTTTTAGATCAAGTCTAGAAAAAGTTACTTGTACCCCCCCCAAAAAAAAAAGCCTATTGCTTCCAAGAGGTTATAAAAACCAGTTCTACCAGTGGTGCCTAAGTACCGTCTCCTAATTGATGACCAGTGAATGCACATTTTAAAAATATTTACATGAGCTGGGTGAGGTGGCACAAGCCTGGGAAATAGAGGATGAAGAATCAGAGTTCAAGATAATCCTTGGCATCAGGTTGAGTCTTTGGCCTCATAGCCTAACCTACATGAGACCTAAAAATAAATAATTTACCTGATGGTTTTTAGGGACTTTTGCAATATGGAGGGATTTTTGTGTAATTAAAAAACCATTTTTTTAAAGAGGTCTAGTAGCTCATTGTGCTGCTGAGATGGCTCAGTGGGTAAGGGCACTTACCCGCAAGCCTTATGGCCTGATTTGATCTTGGAACCCACATATTATAAAGAGAAAATCAACTCCTGAAAATGGTTCTCTACTTCAACATGTGCACCACAGCATGCATATATGAGCACACATACGTTAGATAAATAAATAAAATTAAAATTGTTAGTTTTTTTGCATGTGTCCCATGAATGGAATCTCAACACCGGGAGTATCACATGAGAGTTTATTACAGCAGCGAGCAGAGATAGGGGCAGAAGGGAGCAGAGAGAGAAGAGGAGGGTCGGGGACTCGTGTGAGCCCTTTCTTTAAAAAGGGTGGGTGGGCCCATGTTTGCATCACCACACCCAGGGCCATGATTGACACTGTTAAATTCCAGGTGAATGCAAGCTTCAAAAATCCTTACAAAAATAAAAAATTCACCTACAATGCTGAAAGCAATGATTAGAATTGGAAAAGAAAGAAAATACATACTTTTTATACTTTGGATTAGGAGCCATTTCTGGTCTATAAAATCAGTTTAGAGAATCGTGAGCAACTTGAAGAAAGTGAAGTACTTAAGTGTGGTGAAGCATGGATAAAGCTAGCACTTGGGAGGGACGGGGGAAGGAATGGGAGCTTAAGGCAGCCCCCCTCGGCCATGTGAGACCCTGAGTCAGAAAACCCAAAGTACAAAGAAGGGACAAATGAAAACGTCAGTGTATGCTGAGACGGAATTCTGTTTGGTGAAACCTTTTTCCAGGGATGAACCCCTTAATTGATTATCCAATACAAAGTTAGTGGTCAACGCTGAATTCATTTACACACAAAAAACAAAAATGGACTCAACATACTGTATTTTCATACTTTTGCATCTCTCTTTCTGTAAATGTAACAATATTCAAAGAAAAGCCATTAATTTGGGGGAGATATTGAAGGGGCTGGAGGGAGGAAAGGGCACAGGGAATAGTATGTAATTATATTTAATTAAAAATATATCAAAAAACTTTTTTGACTGGGCAATGGTGGCGCACACCTTTAATCCCAGCACTTGGGAGGCAAATGCAAGTGAATCTCTGAGTTCGAGGCCAGCCTGGTCTACAAAGCAAATTCCAGAACAGTCTTCAAAAGCTACGCAAAGAAACTGTCTCAATCCCCCTCCAAAAAAAAAAAAAAAAGACAAATATTCCATTTATTTCTAACCATAGATATTTGGTAGGTGACAAATATCTGTGTCCCTTTAGCCTTTCTCCCTTTTCTTTCTCTGTCTCAGGCAAAAGAAAAACTTTAAACAAAAACATTAAAAATATTAACCAATTAGAAATGTTTGCTGTAGAATTCTTTCTGTAGTTTCCATGGAGTTCTTGGTACGCGAAGTCTGTCTGGATATTCTGCATGCAGGTATCCTGATAAGCACTATCAGCAAAGCTGTGACTTTGATAATGTCCCCTAAGAATGTCACTGAGATAGTGTTTTCATCTCTGGGTCATGTATGTCTAGTTTACTTATGGTTTATTGTGTAGCTTATGTATGTATAGTTTATTGTTTATATTCATAGTTTGTGCCTAGTTTATTTTCTGGTTTCCTTCTGTTGCTGTAAATACTGTTGCAGCAATGAAGGGCAAGAAAACAATTTAAAGTCAAGCTAATATTACCTGGAAAAGAATTTGTAAGGTAAATCTGCTGTTACATAGGTCATATTTTAAGGCCATGTTTGTGAGTTTTAGATTATCTAGGATATTGTCTACTTTCTTTACTGTTGGTTTAGCTAAGTGAATTCCAGCTTCATTTAGTGGCAGTTGAATAACTGTTGTAGCTGCTGCTTTTTCTATGTGGTAACTAACTGCTGTAGACGTTTCCTGTTGTGTGGAGAGCAGACTGTGAGAGAAGGGCTACTGCCGAGGACCTGACAGTTCCAAGTTATGTCCTATAGTGATATCTTTATACTTGAAAGTCACAAAGTAGTTAGTGATTGGGGAAGGGTGTGTTAGGGTGTTTTGGTTTGTTTTTCTCACAGTATTCTAGTCTTGTGAAGTTTAGTGTATCCGTCTTGACCTAAAATGTGAATTTAAAACATGCAGCAAAAAATTTCTTTCAAAGTATGTCAGCCATTCCTGTCAGTTGGTTGCTGAGTTGTTTGTAGATTTTTTCGTGAAGTACTAAAGAAAATTGCTAGAAGCAGAAAAGGCAAGAACATTAGTTGGCTTATCTAGTACAGCAGCATGCTTTGGTGACTGGCTGACACCTGCGAATGCTGAGCAATTGCTTCAAATCAAAGCAGATATTCATGTTAGCAGTTCTATTGAATAAAAACACAAGTCTTTTTTGTCCTTTAGTAGATTTTCCATATCACTAGCACATAAAGTACTACCTCTGATAATATACTTGTTTCTTCAGACAGGTTGCAGCACAAAAGGCTCCCTTTCACATCCATCTCATCTCAGGCCAGCATCCATCCCAATCCACTTTCCTCAGATAACCATGTATGTTTTCTAATTTACTTGGTGACCATTGACAGGCCATAGACGAGGTACTGAAATCTACTTCCTATGAGAGGTGTAGTGTATTCAAGAGCGGTCAGTAGAGTAAATGACCTAGTAAGAACAATGCAACACATATTCATTCCCTATTTTGAGCTAGACTCTGAGGATGCAGAAACAACAACAGAGAACACAGCATCACCTTCTTCAGCTCAAGTAAAGTAACTTGTGGGAGCAGACTACTCGGTGTTTTGGTAAGGCTGATGCCAGCAGTCTTGAGGACTTGAATGGAAAGTCTGGAAGTAGAGGTAGTTGGAAATAGCCCCGGCCCCAGCACCCCCATACCCCACTGGTGGCTGAAAGAATCAGAAGGGCATGGTGAGGGGGTGGGGCAGGGCTTGGTTTTGTTCCTATTTGTTTTCAGAATGTAAGAAACTTGAATATTTGTAAGCTGAAATGAAAACATCAGTAACGATGAACAAATAAATTCATAGTTCCTGAACACAACTGGGAATCAAAAGCAGAAGGTTCCCGGATTGTTAGTACACAGGATTATGGATATAAGCAAGATTATAGTGAGGATGTGTGGAATTGAGCTAGCTCTCTACCCTTTAAAATGTATTGTTCTTGTAAAGATTCTGGGGTATGATGGTAGCATTCCAAGGTGAACTAGTTTGCAGAAAATAGTAAATTCTCAAATATGGTCAGCTAATGTGACAATTTTAATGTAAAACAATCCATACTATTTCTGTTTACCTTGTTATTTGAAACCCATCTAGATACAAAGAAAATACACTTTTGTGGGTATACATGCATTTAGATGTTCGGTTAAAGGATTTTTTCCCTCCATGTTGGAGAGTGAACCTACGACCTGTACTCTACCACACATAATCTCTATCCCAGGTGGAATGTTTTAGGGGATTTTTGGAAACCAGATTCTATAAAATGATAATACTTAGCTGCTATTTAACAAGTTAATTAGCATTTCAGCAAATATATGTATATATAGACCCTGTCTCCAAAAGAAAGAAAAAAATATGAAAGGAGATAATTTGTGAGTGTTGTCCACAAAGTTGGAACATAGTAGACCCTTAAATACTACCTCAGCCCTGAAGATGGACTTGGGTCTGTATTCTCAGGATTAGGTGATGTAATGCAGGAATATTGCTCCAAGTTTGAAGCTAGGTTGAGCAAGATCTGGACTTGAAACACACACACCCATGAATGCACATGTGCAGACATACAAGCAGGAATGAAAACACATGGAAGTAATAACAGCACATCTTTTAAATAATATTGCATATTACTTTGCAGTTGATATATCGACATGCCTAATATCTTGAATTCTGTACACTATGTTTTAAGTTGGTAGGTTAATTGTGAGATCTTTAAAAACACTCCATTTGAGATGGCTCAGTGGGTAAAATGATTTCTATAAAAGCATGATAACGTGTATTTGAATCCCTAGATTCATAAATGTCAGACTCGGTAGCATGAGTCTTTAAACCCAGTATTCCTAGAAGGCCAAGCGAGACAGAAGAACCCTTAGAAGTCTGTAGGCAGCCCACATGGTGGGAAAACAACAAAGACATACATGCACACGTACACACTCTGCATTGCTACATAAATGACACATAGGTCTGTTGTGTTTTTCAAGACAGGGTCTCACTATGTATCTCTGAGCTACCATGGAACTTTCTCTGTAGACCAGGTTGGTCTCCATCTCTACCTCCCAAGTGCTAGGAATAAAGACATTCACCACTGCCACCACATAATAGCTTGGTTTGGGGATTGTGAAAGTTAGAAGTGGTAGCCTGTGTTGAAGAGAGTCTATAGACTATATTTAAATTTATATATATACAGACATATATAAATGTTCTTTAAAAAACGAAACCTCTTAATTCTTCACTGGAAGTGCATACTTTAGGTGCCCTCTCTTGTTTTGCCAGTGTAAAAATAACTGCTAATAACAAATCATCTAAAAAGAGAAAAACAACCACTTTGTAGACTTTTAACATTAGAACCATTTATTTATTTATTTATTTATAAGTCTATGTGTATGGGTATTTAACTGCATGTATGTCTGTATACCATGTGCCTAGTACCTATGGAGGCCAAGAAAGAATATTGGATCCTCTGGAATTGGAGTTACGGACAGTGGTGAATTTCTGTGTAAGTGCTAGGAATAAAACCCGAGTCCTGCAGAAGAGCAGCCAGTGTTTCTAGCCACTGATGTTAGAGCATTTTAAAGTGGTCTGACATTGTGACCATCTAGATATATTGAAGACAGAAAAGTAAACTACAGTGCAAATTTTCATGAGTTCAGAGGAAGGGTTCTTCTCTGACTCTTAAGCAAAGGAGAATGTACATGGTACAGGTTAAATTCAATAGTAGCACATTTGACTTCTTCAAATTCCTGTAAAGATAGTATAGTAATGATTTCAAGCAATTTGAGCTACTGTAACACAAGGTAACATTTGTAATGCAAATGATGTTATTAATCACTCAAGCACATTTTAATTAATTTTGTGAAGAAAGTACAGATTTTTATTGTTATCACCCAAATTATTTAACAAGTGACTGACTATAAACCTCAGACACACCAGATGAAAGAAAGGCAGTGATTTGATGTATGGATGATCAACTAAATATACCTTACAAGTATACCTTATGCCATCATGCAACTTGAGAAAAAGTGGTTTTATTTCTCTTTTTTCCTATCACCATTCTTTGGACATTTTAGTCCCCACCACAGTCTCACTAAAAGAAAATTTGAAATACAAGGCCCTGGATGAAGCTGGTTTGCATAATCTAGGTCTCCTTGCCTAGTATGGTGGCTTGAAGAAGAAATAATATGCCATAGGCTTAGATATCTGAATACTTGATTTGCAGTTGGTGGCACTGTTTGGAGAGGCCTTTGGGAGATGGAGTCTTGCTAGGTGTGGTGGTTTGAAAGAAAATAAAGAAAACGGCCCCAAAGGGAATGGTATTTTAGGAGGTGTGGCCTTGTTGGAGGAAGTGAGTCACTGTAGGTACGGGCTTTGAGGTCTGTTTTGCTCAAGCTTCCCTCAGTGTGACTTTCCTGTTGCCTATAAGACGCAGGACTCTCCAGGTATTTTGTGACAATAATTAAAAAAAAAGATGTAGGACTCTCAGCTATTCCTCCAGCACCATGTTGGCCTGCACACTACCACGCTCTTCTTCATGATTATAGCGGATTGAACCTCTGAAACTGTAAGCAAGCCACCCTCAATTAAATGCTTTCCTCGTAAGAGTTGCTGTGGTCATGGTGTCTCCTCACAGCATTTGTAATCCTAACTAAGATACTGGAAAAAGTATATTACTGGACGTGAACTTTGAGTGTTAATGGTCTTGCCCCATTTTGTGTTTCCTTTCTGCTTTGTGCTTGCCTTTGAAGATGTGAGCTCTCAGCTTTCTGCTCTGCTGGTACACTTACTATTAGCTGCTGTGCCTCCCTGCCATGATGGACTCATCCTCTGGAACCATAAGCCCAGATAAACCCTTTCTTCTGTAAGTTGCTTTAATCATGGTGTTTTATCACAGCCACAGAAAAATATTGTACATTTGGACTTGAAAGGTGATGCCTATATTGGTCTAACTGGGCTGGTGCTGTATAATAATGTGGGTTTCTCCCATGAGCAGTATAGACTATAAGCATTCAACTTGTGGGGAGGGAATGCTCGGTGTCTAATTCTGGGGGATTTGTAGAGGCCCTTTTTGCTTAGGGATATGACTAACATTAAGTGTTATCCTAAGGATATTTAGGTTAGATAATAACTGAATATGGGTGAGAATGAAGCAGAAATGCAGAGTCTGTATTTTACATATAAAGAATTCTTTGTATTATAACCAGGTACCTTCTTATAAGCTTTCATTCTTGTGGTCTTGCTCCTAACTAGAAAGGTTTAGAGGTCTGCCCATAAAGGTCTGCCCAGCCTTCCTGATAAAGCCAGTCTACTTGAAGACACTTGTGAGAGCTTCTGGCTTGCATTTGTATAGTTCTTTTCAAGACTTCTGTTCTAACAAACTATTGCTGGTAAAATGAACTTTGTCCTTTAACCTTGGTCTTCAGATCGGGTTTGTCATCATGTCTAACCAAGCTTAAGAAATTATATGGTTTACATGTGAGTCAAGAGACTGGTTATAAAAATTAGTATCTTCAGTGTGGTTAAAAATATTTTTGTTAAGGGTCTTGTTCTTTCAAAGGCCTTCCAAAATCTAGAGTCGTGTGAATGTTTTGCCAACTAAACAAACATTGAACTGCTGTTTGTTTATGTAACAATTATTTGAGAGACACACTTGGTATAAATGTGATTGTAGTTGATAATTTACTGAGTGTATAGAATCTGTCAGGTACTAAAGATCGGGTATAGTTTTAATTGGTATTTTCAAGTAACTTAAAATATAGTGATTCCTGACAAAGTGCTTATGACTGTAAGAATTTTAATTTGATCCATTTAGTTGATGTGTAAAGGTGTCTTAGTATGGGTTTGTGCTTCTTAGTTGTTTATTTGAGGCAGAATGTAGCTATGTTGCTTAGGCTGGTGTCAAATTCACTGTGTAACCCAGGCTGGCCCTCAACACAACTTCCTGTCTTGGTCTCCCAAGTGTTGAGAATGCAGACATGTCCTCTGTCTCTCTGGACTTGTGGGGGAGGGGGCAACCTGTACTACCCATGTATGTGTGGAGTCAGTGCTCTCCTTCCACTTTGTGTAGGATCTAAGAATCAAACTCGGGTTGTCAGGCTTGCATGGCAAATGCTGTTGCCTGCTGCACTGCCTCACAGCCCCTCTTACAATGATTTAATGATCCTTTTCCTGATGAGCTTTTGTTGTTTGTTCTTTTGAGACAGAATCTCACTATATAGCCCCCATTGGCCTGTAACTCACTGTATAGACCAGACTGAGCTTGAATCCACAGAGATCCCCTTGCCACCTTACCCACCCTTCCTGATGCTCACTGGCTATTCAGTTATCTTTTGTGAAATATCTATTCAAATATGTTGGACATTTTTCTCCTGAGTTGTGTCACATTCACATGTAGGAAGTCTTTATCCATGATATGAGTCATTTGTCAATTTTGTGTATTGCAGATTGTCTTTTTTCAGGTAGGTGATGGCTGCCTTTTCACTTTTACTAGAGTGATATTTTTTGATAAAAATAAATGATAAATTTTAATGTAGTACAAGTTGTCAGATCACCAGGCTTGCACAGTAACCCATTAACTTTCTTCCTGACCCACCAAAATGGAGTTATGTGCATACTGTTTAGGTTGTTTTGCTTTGCCAAGTCACCTAAACTAATGTTCAAAGCCATAATCAACTTCCTCCCCAGTTCATCCAAAAATATACAGCTGATTTGTTGAAATCATTATTAACTTCATGTTATATTTTTCTGGTTCTTAAAATTATGAAATTATAGAAAGATATGGAAAAGTAGGGAAAACTGGTATGCTTCATATGGCAAGACTGCATCTGTTTAATGTCTGACACCAAAGTAAGACTCAAGAATATGATTAGAAGGCGTATTATAAGGGAGATGTGTCCTGGCCGTTTGTTGTGTGTGTGTGTGTGAGGCCAGAGGACAGCATTGAGTAGCTTTCTCAGTGCTATATGTGTGTGTGTGTGTGTGTGTGTGTGTGTGTGTGTGTGTGTGTGTAGATATTTTTATTTAAAAACATGAAATAACTAATATATTTTTTAGGACAGATTCTCTCACTGAACCTGGAGCTCACTGAGTTGGCTAGGCTGGCTAGGTTTGCTTCCAAAAGAAAGCTGATAACTTTTGCTTTTCCTTCAGTTTCTTGAGTGTGAACCAACTTGAATGAGTTTTGTTTTGTTTTGTTTTTTTTCTTTTGTTTACTTGGGAGTAGAGGGCAGGGTCTTGTGTGACCCTGGCTGACTTCAACCCTGCTGAGACCCTTATGCAGTTGCTCCAGCATTTTTTGAAAAGTTAGCCTGCCCTGTGTTTCCCACATGTAATGGCAGTTTTGTGTTCTCATATGACCACTTGGCTTCACATCAAGCCTTGCTATCTGGTAGTTTGTTTCGTTGTTCTCCTTGAAAAACTATCTTTCAATAGCCCAGTGGTCTAAGCTACTTGTTGCTCCTTCCTTTCTTCTTCCCTTGGCCTTCCTAAACTCATTTGCCTCTTAACTTTAAAGGTCTCAGCCTACAGTTGGCGTCTCCTCTTCCTGTGCCCATTGCAGACTTGAAGCCAGAAGCTGCAAGTGCAGCTTCTCCTGTGAAGGGTTAATACCAAGGTGTCTTCACACAGTATGCTCTGCTGCCCTAGCTGCCAGTCTGCAAAATCCCCAGGCTGGCTGACTGGAGCTTGGACTTCTAGATCATTCCTCTGACTGCTTTATATCACACCTCCCTTACCAAAATTCCCAAGCCTCAAACCCTTTGATCTTTCTGATTTATAGCCCAGAAGGTATGTTTTGCCTTACTTTTTTTTTTTTTTTTTTTTTACATAGCAAAGAAACAATTTAATTTTGTCTGGTAGGTGGAGATGTCTTCACAGAGATATTGATATAAATTCAAATAAAAGGTTTTACTTGTCCTTTTTTTCCTAATTGATTATTTGAGACTCTCACATCATGCTCCCCATTTTGCTCACCTCCCAGTTTTCTCACGTCTACCCTCCTCTTCCATGGCTCTTCTTCTGAGAAAAAAAGTCCATTTTGTGTTTGCCCAGATAGTCACTAGAGATGGTCAAATTCTAGTTTTGCCTTCCAATTTCAGTCACTTTTCCTTACCTCCATTGACCTTGCCTTGTAAGGATGTGATTCTCCATGAAAATTTTTGAACCTCAGAAGCCCTGCTGAGTTTCTTTCTTCTGCTTTGACTACTATTGGCATACTCTGTTTACTACCAGCAATGAGACTCTTGTGTCAACTATTTGTGTTTACTGTGGTTTCACTGTTCTCTGACTGCCAAGACAATATCCCCATGTGTTCTCTTCCTTCTAAAATGTCTTGGAACAAGCAGACATAGAAATAGCAAGTGGACCACCTCCCCTCTCCCCACTTACTTGCTCAGGAAATATGCAGAATTAGAGGGATGGTCGGAAAATGTTAGGGTCAGCAGTTAGGAAGGGTAAAGAAGCAGGGCTGTATGCCAGGTACAGCACTGAAGTAGCTCATTTACCTTTCCATCACTGATAAGCAGAAACAGATATTAAAAACCTCATATTTTCAGTTTTAAAAGCAATGGATTATTTAAATCAAATGTAATTTTTAAATTCACTGTACAATTGCTACTTTAATTAACATAAAACTTCTTTTAAGTAGAGTTAATAATTATCTGGCAATGTGTTAGCCTTTGCCATGCTGGCTGGTTGGCTGAAACTTAGAAAAAAGTGGCATGATCTTTCTGAAAGTTTCTGAAGGACAAGTGAGCCATAGCCCAGATCTGCTGGAGAGGAAATAGAGCAATGCTCATTCTTTCAACAGATGACCCCAGGTTGAGAAGTGTAGACGTTTCTGTAAGTCTGGAAGGCCAGTCAAGTGCACCTTCAAAATAGAATACCTTGCCAAGATGTGACAGGAAGAAAAACTACTATGTCCTGTGTTGTTGCTTTAGTTACAAAGTTCTGGTTCAGATTTGTGTTTTTACATTGAGAACTGATTTTGAAATAGGCCTGAACCAATTTATGATTTCATTTCAAACAATGAAAGATTCTGTAAAACACAAAACAAGACAAAAAACTCCAACAGTTTAGCTGCAAGCAGTTTCTGCTGGAAACATCATACATTGTTCTTTAAATATTGGTCGGGTACTGCTGGGCATGGTGCCTGATGTCTGTATTCCCTCCTTTCTACATAGAAGACAACTTCGGTAGGAGAATTTTCACAGGGCCAGCCTGAGCTTCATCTTAAGGCAGTCTTTTTTTTTTTTTTTTTTTTTTTTTAAAAAAAAAAAAAAGGTCCAACATAGGAAAGTAAAATGGTACATTCATATGAAATATCTTTGGCAGCTTTCAAAAACCTAAATTGTATTTATTGTAGGTCCTAGCATCACATTCTTGACATCTTACATTTTAAAAGCACCTTCATATAAATGTTCTTAGCATTATTTATTTATAATTTTGTTTGTGATAGAAAATACTAGAAACTACCCACATGTTCTTCAGCAGGTAGATGGTTGCACAATAGTACATCTGTATAGTGAATACTGCTGACCTGTAGATAGATACGATAACCAGGATGAAACTCAAAGGTATTATTATGTGTAGGAAAAAAGAAGTCAACTCATGGGTTTGCCTACTGTATGATGCTATTTACCTAACACTCTGGAGCTGGAGCTGGCAGTGCAGCTTGAAATAACGGCTGCTCTTGAAGCTGAGGGAACCTGCTCTAAGCTCAAGACTTCTCTCAGCTACAGAGCAAAGCCAAGCCTAACCTTGAGAACTTAGTGAGACCCTGTTTCAAAATGAAAAGTGAAAGCTGAATAAGGTTTGTTATAATGTTAAAATATGCTAACCAGTTTCTGATTTTGCTACTATATTAGAGCTGTATCGATGTCACTATTACTGAGAGCTAGCTTAAAAGGTACATAGGACTTGACACTATTTTTGCAATTTTTTTAAAGTCTGTTATTATTTCAAATAAAAACTTTTAAAAAGAAAGTATATTGTAATTCATGTTCATGGAAGCATTATTCACAGTAACCAAACAGATGTGGCCAACCTAAGAATTGACTGACAAACTACGGCATGTGCACACAGTAGGAGATTATTTAGCTGCAGAAACCAATGAACATGAGATAAGCTACAAGAGATGGACTCTAGAGACTTCATTATATGTAAATAAACGTAAGGAGTTACTGTTGGGTGAATACAGAGGTGCTCTGGAAAGACAAAGTGCCAGGTTTTTAGAGATACATATTGATAATGGGTGCATAGTTATATAGTAATACTTATTTAAATATACCTATTTTTAATTTTTAATGTGTGAGTGTTTTGCCTGAGAATATGTACATATACCATTTGTGTGCCTGGTGCAGAAAGAAGTCAGAAGAGAAGGTGTCAGATCTTCTGGAACTGGAGCGATGGATGGCTGTAAACCACCTAGGGTCCTGGGAACTGAACCCAGGTCCTCTGCAAGGGCAGCCAGTGCTTCTTAACTATTGAGTCACCTCTCCAGCCCCTTATTTTATTTTTTCAAAGATTTATTTGTATTTTATGTGTCTGTGTGTTTAACAGTATGTGTGTGCAGGTTCCCGAGAAGGCTAGAAGAGGACGTCAGATCCTCTGGAGCTAACAACTGGTTATGAGCTACCCAATATGGGTGCTGAGAATTGAACTAGCCAGAGCTCTTAAGTGCTGAGCCATTGTTGTAAAAGGTTTCCCGGAGCCCATTTGGGCTGGAGATTCGGACCTGGCCCGCGGCGGTTTTTGTCCCCCAAAGAAATGAATCAGACGCTTACACTTACACTGTTTGGCCTATGTCTCAAGCACATTACTAGCTAGCTCTTTCATATTAATTCAACCCATCTCTTTTAATCTATCTGCCATGTGGCCCGGCCTGCGGCTCACTTGGATTCCTTACATGTTTCTTCTTTGGGGATTGGATGGAGACTGACTAACTCCACCCTCCTTCTACCTGCCTGTCCTCTGATCCCCCACCCACTTCTACAGTGCTCCACATAGGCCAATCCAGTTCCTTTATTTTCAGCATACAGAGAACATTCCACCACAAGCCATCTCTCGGACCTTCAATGTTTATTTGTTATTTGTTCATTTTTATTTATTTTCATTTTGAGAGCTGGTGAAATGGTTCATTCTATGTAAGACCTGCTCTACAAATATGAGGGCCCAAATCTGAATTCTTAGCACTCACATAAAAAGCCAGACATGACGATGTATGCCTATAACCCTAGTATCAAGGTGCGGAGACAAGCCAATTCTATGAGCTGCCTGGCCAGCCAGCTAGCGTAGTGACGAAGGTCAGCGTCCAAATCAATGAAAGACATTGTCTTAAGGCAATAAGGTGGAGAACAAAGAGGAAGAAGACACCTAATGTCTGCTCTGGACTTGTGAGCATCATAGGCATATGCACATGGGACACTAGACAAGAAGACAGGACTTAGGTGTGTCTTTTGCACTTTCTTTTAAAACTAACAGAAGGCTGGGTGGTAGTGGTTTGAACCTTTAAAACCAGCACTCAGGAGGCAAAGTCAGGTGGATCTGAGTTTGAGACCAGCCTGGTCTATAGAGCAAGTTCCAGAACAGCAAAGGCTACACAGAAAAACCCCTGCCCCCCCCCCAAAAAAAATCATTGAACAAAATAATACAAAAAACCCCAACCAAAATTAACAGACTATCTCAGCTAACAGTTATTTTCTCTTTTATGGTGATTTCATAATGAAAATAATTTAAGATAAATATGACACAATGAATCTTTTTCTGACTTGTACACTTCTGTCATGTAAGGCTTAATGGCTGACCAGACCTTGACCTCTAAGTCACTTTCAGTCTGTCTTTCAGTTGGAGAACTAAGGCTATTTATATTCACAGTTATTGTTGAAAAATACATTCTACTTGCTCCTGTCACCATGTTTTTCTTCTGGTTACTTTGGATAATCTACATACTTTTTCTATAAATTCATATTGAAGGTTTGATAGTTTACTGAATAAATCATGTTTGATTTTTTTTTCTAATTCTCATTGGCTTATTTTATACTGTTCTGGTGAGGCTTATTCTTTCATGATTGTATTTATCCTCTTCCTCTTTGAATATGGTTTAGAGGTCATGAATTTGGTTTAGGCTAATCTGGAAAGTCTTTATTTCACCTTTGATTCTGAAGGATAACCTTGCTGTATACAGTAATCTTAAGTTAACAGTTATTTTTTTCCAGGACTTGAAATACAGCATTCCACACCTTCTAACCTTTAGATTCTGCTGATGATTTTGCTATTATTCCAGTGGACCTTCTTTATATGTGACCACATTTCTCCTTTGTAGCTTTTAATATTCTTTTCCTGTAACGTACTTTTGGCAGTTTATACCATAATGTAGAGAAGTTTTCTTCTGAGCATCTTGAGATTCTAAATGTTTGTAAGGTTTAAGGAATTTAGTTTTCTATGCTTTTTACTTTCATTTCTTTTCCTTTTTTTAACACCAATTCGTAATTTTAGTCTCTTACCTTTCTTAAGACACTAAATACCTTTCTTGTATTTTCTTTTCTTTAATGTTTATTTTTTTTATTGTGAATTGGTGTTTTGTCTGCATGCATAACTGTGTAAGGGTGTCAGATCTTGGAATTACAGTTGTTTGCTGTTATGTGGAGACTGGGAATCGAACTCAGGTCCTCCGGAAGAACAGTCAGTGCTCTTAACTGCTGAGCCATCTCTCCAGCCCAAGTCTTGTATTTTCTATAGATCTTTTTTTTTTTTTTTTTTTTTTTTTTTTTTTTTTTTTTTTTTTTTTTTTTTTTTTTTTTTTTTTTTTTTTTTTTTTTTTTTTTTTTTTTTTTTTTTTTTTTTTTTTTTTTTTTTTTTTTTAAACTATGTCTTACTGTGATCATTCATCAACACTGACCTTAAGCCCTGATGTACTTGCTCCAGTTTCTTGGTAAGGCTTTCAGCTGAGTTTCTTATTTGATATGTTGAGCTTTTTATTTTTAAGAACTATTCTTTTCTCTTTTTCAGAATCTCTTATTGACATATTCTTTCAGATCCTTTATGACAATAATTCATAATAATAATAAATAGCAAGTATTTTATGTACTTTGTTTTTATACTGAACCTATTAGGGTTATTCTGATCCTTTGTGAAAAACCAACAAATGAGACCCGATAGCAACAGCGAAGGTTGAGGGCTGAAGAGGTGGTTCTTTATTTATTATTGTTATTTAAGACAGGGTTTCTGTTTGTAGCCTTTGCTGTCCTAAAACTTGCTCTGTAGATGAGATTGGCCTCAAACTCACAGAGATCCACCTCTGCCTCCCAGTGCTGGGATTAAAGATATGCATCACCATTGCCTGGCTTATTTTATTATTTTTTTTACTTCTTAATTTATTAAACTGTTTTATTCTTTTTTAGTTCAATGATAATTTTAAACTATTTTTTAATTATTTGCCCATAATTATATTTATTTCATATAATATTTCATAGATTTAGTTATTGGTGAGTTATAAATTTTTGCAGAAATATTGCTCTGTTTATTCATAATTCTTCCATTTTTCTGTGTTGATGTGTGAGCATCTGTTGGGGGGACTGTCTCCCTCTTTTATGTGAGGTCTCTTGTGAGCAAGCAGCTTCTCCTGAGGCTCAATCCTTCACTGGACAGAGGAGAAAACAGACTGTGAATGGGTAACAAGTTGTACTTGCTGTGCTGGATTCCCGTGCCCTTCCCTGAAGCCAGGGATACAGGCCTGCGTTTCTGCTTCTCTGGTGTGCTTTTTAGTTTTCCTATTTGTTTTTCATTCTGGCTGTATGGCTTCAGTGGGTCTGGAACTTCTTGTGTAGTCCATTCTGGCCCCAAACTTGGAATCCCCCTACAACTTCATACAAGCTTGAATTGCAGGTGTGAGCCACCAAGCCTGACATTGTCAGCTCTTTCTTGATTCCTAGAGTTCTTTCTTTCTTCAGAGTATAGTTGCCTTTTGTCATTCACGGAGCTGTGCACATTTTATCATTTTCTCCCTGCCAAACCTTTGGTTTTTTTAAAATTTTATTCATTTTATGTTATATATGAATGTTGTGCCTAAATGTTTGCTTACACATGTATTTGTGCTTGGTGTTCAAGGATATCAGAAGGATGCATCAGATCCCTTAGAACTGGAGTTATGGCTGGTAGAAAACTACAGTGTGTGTACAAGGAATTGAACCTGGGTCCTCTGCAAGAGCAACAAGTGCTTTTAACTGCTGAACCATCTCTTCAGCCCCTAACCTTTGCTTTTAATATTAGGTCTCATTTGTTCGTCTTCACACAAAGGATCAGAATAACTCTGACAGGTTTAGTTTAATAATTAAGTACATAAAATACTATAAATTAGTAAGTATAGAAAGGCATATTTATATGGATATTTACTTGGATCTTTAAATTATACAGCAATTTTTAAATTTATTTCTTTTATTATTCTTTTTAAGTACAGAAATAGAAGACAATAAAAGTAAATGTTCATTAATTCTTAACCTTGCATGATAGCAAAATAAAGAAGATAATTGCAAATGAGAAGATTGCAAATTGGTCTGTTATAAAAAGTGAATTTGAGAAAGTAATTTTTCAGTTTTTTTTTTTTAATAAAGTTAAACATACCATATGATCCAGCATTCACATTACTGGGTAGCTGTGTCTTAGAGAAATGAAAACTTAGGCTCTCGGAGCAGTCTGCACGTGTTACATGTATGTCTTGCTCATGGTCTTTTCAACCTATAAGATTATGACTATAACCCACAATAAGTCCAGAAACACCTTCACTATAGTTGTTGGCTACATCACCACTGGGTGAACCTGGCAGAGTATATGTAGGGGGAACCCTCCAGTTTTCACATCTTCTGAGCCTTGAACTAATTCAGAATTAAAAGTTATCCAAAAGTCAAGTTGGGCCAGAAATTAACATTAAAAAGCAAAATGAAGAACATAGTTAATAGCAATTGCTAGAGATAAAATAATTATATAAATAATATTTTACACACAGAGAGAGAAAAACTCACACAGACCTATTAGACAAGCATTGAGTCCCCAATAAATTTGAACAAGAGTTTTAAAAAGATAGACTACCTGAGAGAAAACTTTATAGGTATGCTTTTATATATTCAAGATTCTCTGAAATCACAGCCTAGTGGTGGTGACACACATTTTTAATCCCAGCACTTGAGAGGCAGAGGCAGGAGGATCTCTGAGTTGGAGGCCAGCCTGGTCTATAAAAAAGATTTCCAGAACAGCCAGAGCTGCCCAGATAAACTCTGTCTTGAAAAACAAAAAGGAGAAGGAAGAGCAAGAGGAAGAAAGGAGAAAAGAAAAGAAAAAATTTTCTGAAATCCAATCCCAGAATTTCATTATTCTGTCAAATGCCCCAGTAATAAATGCTAAAAATATTTTAAACATAAAACAATAGGTTATAACTTTGCACTTTTACCCAAGGGAAAAATATTACTTGCCAAACACAAGAACCTAACCCAAGGACAAAAGAAACCAAAAAGTCAGTTGGGTCTATAGACAGGTGTTCCTGAGGCTGGCCCAGGTCTCAAAAGCAAAAAGGTAGGTAAAGTCTGAGCAATAATATGTGAATTACACACAAGGTCATACATGCACCTGTAATTATAAACACATACATGCATACACACACATACATATACACAGAACAGAGTAGTAATTTTTATTGTTTTGGTTTGTTGTTTGGTATTTTGAGATTAATGCCCTGGTTAAATAGCTGTGTGTCTGAGGGTGACCTTGACCCTCCTGTGTGTACTTCCTGTTACATGCCCAGATAACTTTGTGCAGTTTTAAAGTAGCTTTAAAAAAACCTTGTTCTATATAATCTGTCTGCTCAACAACAATAACAACAAATGATTTTTCTTTTTTTTAGGCATAAATTAATTATTGGAAAGCTGCTAAACAATGGAGCCAGACATTATTCGAATGTACTCTTCATCTCCCCCACCACTAGACAATGGAGCAGAGGATGACGATGAGGATGAATTTGGGGAATTTGGTGGATTTTCAGAAGTCAGCCCTTCTGGTGTAGGTTTTGTTGATTTTGATACACCAGATTATACTCATCCTAAGGAAGACTTTGTACCTTCAAACCATTTTATGCCAATTCATGATTATTCAGAAACTGTAGATAGCCTTACAAGTTTTAAGTCCGTTAAAAATGGTAATGATAAAGATATCACTGCTGAACTTTCTACTCCTGTGAAAAGTCAATCTGATATTGTACTTTCTACCACCAGCAAAGAAATGATCCCATCTAAAACTTTAGATACTTCCATCGATGGCATGAAAAGTCTAGGAGACTTAAATAAAGTAGTGGTGCAGGTACCAAACACTGGACAGCCCAGAAGTTTCTCTCCAGTAGATTTTAGAACTGATATGAACATTGTTCATCAAACCAAGCAGTTAGAAAGCTGCAATGGTGAAAAGCCTCCTTGTTTGGAAATTCTAACAAACGGGTTTGCAGGTTTAGAAACTGTAAATCCTCAGGGAACAGATGACCTGGACAGTGTGACTGATGCAGAGGGACTGAAGCCTCTTAGTACTTGTGGCACTGAATGTGTTGTAGATTCTGCAGCTAGTTCTGCTAAGGAATTTGCAGATTTTGCTGCATTTTCTCAAACAGAAAGGATACAACTAGAAGAAATAGAGTGTGCAATGTTAAGTGATGGTGATGTAGTGACCATTCAGGAGAATAGCAGAATCCACAGAGCCAATGAGCTGAGTTCTATGAAGGATGCATCTTTGGGTGGAGGCTCTGAGGATAAAGGCATTTCTGATGGAAAACATCAAGTGTGTGTTTCAGAAGTTCACAGAATAACTGACAGAGGTTTCGATGTTGAAAAACAAGACCAAACACTGCAACAGGATGAATTTTTAAATTCAAGAATTCAGTCTGAGGCTTGGAGCTTGGTAGACACAACTGAAAATTCAGAAGCCATTAGGAGGGACCAGTGTAAAACTGAGGGAAATGATTTATTTGCTTCTAAATGTGCTGACCTATGCATGGATTCTGTTAAAACTTCTGATGTTGAAGAAGTTGATTCTTCCAAAGAAGAAAATAGAAAGTTTACTAATTCCAAAAACTCAAACCTTGATCCCACAGAAGAAAATGCTTTGGATGATTTGGCTGTGAGCATAAAAAATGATGATAGCGGTAAAAACTTTGTGACCTGCCACGATTCCAACGAGGATGATTTTGGTGACTTTGGCACAGCCAGTGCCAGCACTCCACCTTTTGTTACTGGTACTCAAGATTCAATGAGTGATACCACTTTTGAAGAGTCCTCAGAGCATTTTCTACCTTTTAGTGAACCAGGTGGTGATTTTGGAGAATTTGAGGATACAAATGCTGTTTCTTGCCGAGAGGAAATGATATTTACTGAGTCAGACCTAAAACAGACCTCTGATAGTTTATCAGAGGAAGATCAGTTGGCAAGAAAGTCTGCTGGAAAAGACAGTGAACCTGACTCAAAACTGAAAAATGGTCAAGACAGTGAATTTGGAGATTTTGATTCTGTGCCAAATACTCAAGACAGTGGTAGTGCTTTTCAGGACTCGGATGACTTTGCAGACTTCAGTTCAGCTGGTCCTAGCCAAGCTGTAGATTGGAATGCTTTTGAGGACGGACAAAAAGAAAGTTGTTCTTGGGTGGCCTTTGGAGACCAGCAGACTACTGAATCCCATCATCGGAAAGAAGTCTGGCAGTCACATAGGACAGATGAAAATATTGATACTCTGGGAACTCCTAAGATGCACAGTATCTCTTTAGCAACTTCCAAAGGAACAGTTGCTAGTGGCCATTTACAGGATTCGGCTACTTCAGTTCAGGTATTTTACTAATTTCCACTATTTTGTATAATATGTTAATTGCCAGGTGGATTTCTAATATAGCTTAAAAAATTAAATGAGTATATGCTAAAGGAGTTTCTGTGTGAGATATGATATTTGCTGGCCTGATTTATAGATTATAGTTAGAGTTTTTTCCTTCCATTTTATCTTTATAGTATTTTTTTAAAAAAAGGTTGTCTTTTTTTTTTTTTAACTTTAGAGGTTAAAAAAGTTAACTCTGTCCCTTAAAAAATGATTAAAGTGGGCTGGAGAGATGGCTCAGCGGTTAAGAGCACCGTCTGCTCTTCCAGAGGACCCGGGTTCGATTCCCAGCACCCACATGGCAGCTAACAACTGTCTGTAGTTCCAGTTCCAGGCAAACACCAAGGCAAATAAATAAGTAAATAAATAAAGTTTAAAAAAAAATGATTAAAGTACAGTTTGACTACAGGAAAGGCTAATGGGATTTGAAACCTCCCAGCAGCCACAAAGGACCTGGCATGAGATAAACTAAGGTTTATCCCTAGAAGAAGTGACTGTGGACTAATTTACTGTGTATATATGTGCCTGGGGGTTTTTTGTTTGTTTGCTTGTTTGCTTGTTTATAACTATTCTTAGAGAGTAGATAGATCAGGAAGGATATTTTTATTACTCAGCACCTCTGTGCAATTTTTTCTGGTTCATATTCTTTCAGAAAGATTCATGAATATTTATTTTGATCTAAACAGCTTCTGTTAGATTGTTTCTCAGTACTTTGTGCTGGTTTTTATTATTACTCAGCCCAAGTAGTGAGGAAGGTGACATTCTCTTGAGGGAACAAAGTCACTTCTTTATAGTGGTGATTAATGTGGAACATCTTGTCCATAGGCTTGTTTTTTTTTTTTTTTTTAAATATTTATGTGTTCTACTATTTTTCCAGTTGCCTTTTGCTAAGAAAACCATATTCAACTGGAAGTAACTCTGAAGTCTGCTACTTGAAATAATTATACTCCATTGCTTGGACACATGTGCTATATTACTAGTTGATACTCACAGCTTCTCACCTTTGAGAGAACAGTTTGTTAGCTAATTCAGTTATTGCAGTGCTCAGCAATGCTCTTGCTAGAAAGGCTTCTTGGCCCTTTCCTGCAGACTCCTAGTATTAGTACTACTTACTATTTAATAGTTTATCATTGAGGAAATAGCCCTATAATTCTAACAACAAATTAACTAATTTTAATACAAAATAAAGACTGTTGCTTTGACCTAATTCTTTCCCTATTTTGTTTCATTGTTGTAAAGTATACGGTGACAATGGTATTGGATGATCTTTAGTTTGTAGCCTTAGAAAGTATGACCACTTCTTACATCAAACATGTTGAGTTTATATATAATTTAATAATTGAATATGCATGGATAAATATATCATATATGAGCTTCTTTGGAGCATGATAGGTCTTTTGCATCTTGACAGCCTCTTGAAAGATTTATGGTTTGGGATAATGATTGAAAAATGTGCAGAAAGAGAATTTTGTGTTTAAATAAAATGTAAATTGCATAGAGATAGCAAAAAAATACTTATTAAAACTTGCTGAAGTCTTTTGGGCCAGGCTTCACACTTCTGTTAATGAGGAATAGGACATAAAAAAATGTTAGAGGTAGTTGTAGAGTGGGAGAGCAAACTAATGAAGACATTTTGGGGAGAAACCAAAAGAGATAACGGGTCAGCCTGCTAGTAGATTGAGTCAGAGTGCATGCAGATTCAGCAGTGACTTCCTTGGCTCTGAAGGAAGCTGGCCTGGACTTTCCTCCCTGGACTTCAGATTCTGCTGAATGTACACTAGTCCTAATCTTGCCCTTTGAGAGAGGATTATGTTCGTTAATGTTTCCCTTAAAATGTCTCCTAACTGTAGCAGTCTTCCTTCATCAGTCTGCTAAGTGCTGGGCTGCAAGCATAAGTCTCCACACCCAGCCAGGAGTCTGCAGGAAATAGCCAAGAAGCCTTTCTAGCAAGAGTTTATAGCATAAGCATTGACTTAACCCTGAGCTTTTGTAAAACTAAGCATTACTGGGGATGTTACCTGAGAATTGAGGTCATTGGTAAATACTAAGATTTTCTTCTAGAAGGGGGCCATGTAGTTATTTTGCTGTTGTTAGTAGACATTCAGCTGGTATTACTGAAAAAGGTTACTAGATGATTTTTGAGACCTTTAAGAATGAAGGCTATAGGGGCTAGAAAGATGGCTCAGCAATTGAGAGAACTGCGTTTCTGGGGTCCACAAACTCAGTCCCCAACATCCATGTCAGGTGACTCCAACTGCCTGTAACTCCAGTTCCAGAGAGATCCCACATATACCCACATGGAGTCACACATGCACAAAATGAAAAATAAAAAACAGGGTTGGAGAGATGGCTCAGCCATAAAGAGCATTGTCTCCTTTTCCAGAGGGCCTGGGTTCAATTCCCAGAAACTACATGGGAGCTTACAGCAACTTCCAGTTTCAGGGGACCTGGCACCCTCACACATACAGGCAAAACATCAATGATCATAAAACAAAAATAGAGAAATTTTAAAAAAAAATAAGTAGAGTAAAAGTAAATAAATTTTTAAAACTTAAGAATGGGGCTGGAGAAATGGCTTAGTGGTTAAAAGCACTTGTTGCTCTTGTAGAAGATACAGGTTCATTTCCCAGAACCTACATAGTAGCTTCTCAACCATCTGTAAGTCCATATCCAGGGACCCAATGACCTCTTCTGAATCTCACTGGTACACATAAATAAATGCAGGCAAAACGTTTATGCATATAAAATAAATATTTAGATTTTTAAATAAATAAGTTGAAATGCCATGTTACTGCCTCTTGCAAGTATACTTAAAAAAAAAAAATCTTTTCTGTTTAAAAAAAATTAAAGATACCGCAAAAAGGAAAAGGAGGTGGTGAAAACATTTTGGCTCATGCTGTTTGAAGTTTAGTTACTAGTGCCCCTGTGTTTCGCTAGAAAGCCAGCATTCTCAAACAGAATATATCAGATCTTTTTCCTCTGTACTCATCTGCCCAAGATTATGCACGTTTTACTTTTATATGCACATTTGAATTTGTGGCTGAAAGTAGAAGCATCAGAATAAAGGAATTAAGCTGTATGTGGCTAATTCCAGTAATCCCAATATGCTGGAGGCTAAGTCAGGAGCAAGGGGGTAGGGTGTCAAGGCCAGTTTAAACTTCATAGTGAAACTCATCTCAAAACAAAGCTGGGGAGATGGCTTAGTGGTTGTGAGCACTCGCCGCCGTTCTTCAAAAGGTCCTGAGTTCAATTCCCACCACCCACATGTCAGCTCGCAACTGTCTGGAGGTCCTCTTCTAGTGTGTGGATGAAGGCAGACAAAATACCCATATGCAAAAAATACATAAATAAGTAGATCTTTTAAAAAAAAAAAAAACAATTAGTAAGATTTACAGTTTTGGCCTTATAGGTCTTTGTTTGCTAAGTATTTGGTTGAATTGTGTTGCTTTTTTACTGTTTCCCCCTCAAAAAAATTTGGCATTTTAGCCTTTAATATCAAATATTGTGTTAGATTTGTCCAGAAGCTGTACAGAGGGAACTATCTTTTCAGAGCATAGTTAATATTACAGTGGTCACTCTTTTTACAGTTTGAAATTAGGGACAGATAAGTATACAAGTGTAGCTTGTATTTGATATCTTACTTAATATTTAATAGTGGTGAGGCATAAGGTGTCCTCTGAAGTGTAAGATTAAGTTACTTGGATTTTAAATTTCTTCTACATAAGTCTTGGTATTACCAATAGCAAAACTATTGCAATAGAAAAACCAGGATTTTATCATAAGCAAGAAGGAAAAACTAATTGGAAATAAGCTGAAATTTTAGCAGGCACCTTATTACAAGATACTTTGAAGAGATGTGCATTTCAGTGTCAGAGAAACCAACTCTAAAATCCCAGACAGGAGCCAGTGCCACTTGTGCCTCTGAGAAGCTGAGCTACACTGTACACACTACTACAGTACGCTGAACTCTCTGAGTTCTGTATGTTTCTGCAATACTGGAGAATCAAAATAGGATCTTGTCTGTGCTGGGGACCATTCTACCACTGAGCCACATCTCCAGTCCCATATATATTCTCTTTATATTCTGTGTCAGTTATGAAATAGAGTCTATTATTTAAGGAGACAGACAGATAGATAGAACAGATAGAACCAATAGGGTATGTGTAAGGAGGAAGGGAGAAAAAAAGTATATTTAATAGATAATACTTACTAGAAATTAAGAAGCTCAAAATACATAGTAAGCTGTAGTTCTGGTGTGAATCTGAAGGCCTGGGGACCAGAAGAGACAGTATTGTGTGTTCCAGAAATACAGTTCAAGTAAGAAGACAAGAAAACTGGTATCTTTAGACAGAAATCCCTGGTTCTCAGGTTTGCTTCTTTGCTTCTACCCAGGTCTTTAGTCAGTCTATCAGCTCCTATATTAAATTTCACCTAGAAATATGTTCATGTATGACCAAATATCTAGGCATCTGATGGCCTCATCAAGCTGATGTACAAAATTAATAGTGAGTGAACATATCTTCAGGATGTTTGGAAAACTTGTGACCTGTTCATGGCTAAGATGTAACATAAGGGACTTTGTGTTTTAGGTTATGTGTGTAGCTTATTTGTATCAATAGGCAGGGTGAAATGGCTGCCTACATACCCCAGAGCTTTGGTCCCCACCTGCAGACCAAGATAGGACAGTAGTGGGAGGGAGGGAGGGAGGGAGGGAGGGAGTCACACATGACTGTTTATCCTCTTTAATGAATTAAATTTTCAAGTGATTAGCCATTTTCACTTTTCCAGGAGTCAATTTGGTTTAAAAATATAATTATAGAAACATTCAAGGTAATGAAGGACTCTGATAGCAAATTATGTATGAGAAATGAGGAAATTGGAGAAAATAGAGAATAAAAGCCAGTGGTATATAGCCTGTGCCACATTATGTCTTTTTTGCAAGTTTCTTCATCATAAAAAATGCTTAAAATTTAGTTCTATAAATTGAAATAATGAGTTTATGCTATATGTAAATATAACACTGAATAATAATATTAGATATTAAAATATTTTCTTGGACTATAATAAATATTGTGGGTCCTAATAACAGCTAATAAGTGTTGTGCTCTAAACATAGTGTAGAGAGTAAAAGCAAGTCTCTAGAGTGCTACTACTAAATTGGATCCAAGACTTTAGAGTAACTTTCCTTAAGCAACTTCTCTTCCGTCTCACAACACTATAAAGGGACTGGAGAGATACTGTTAGGGAAATGCTTGTAATTCCAGTACTGGCTGGGAGGGGGAGGTGTAGAGACAGTCAGGTCCCTGAAGTTCCATAGCCAAGTCCTTGATTGAGTTCTAGATGCAATGAAACTCTATCTCATCAAGCAAAGTGGAGAATAATTGAGAAAGAAACCCAAGGTCAACCTCTGACCTGCACATGCATCCTTATGTGCACACACGCACCAAAATTTAGAGAATAGAGTACTTGAAAATGCTGGGAAGATAAAATTGTTCCTACAACAGTACTTAGCTCATTGGTTTTGTATACAGTAAGCACTCAGTAAATGTTAGCTGTTTCTGAATAACCTCAAAAACAAACTTTGTAGAAAATGGCTGTAAAAGCTAGAAAGATGGCTCAGCTATTAAAAGCACTTGCTTGAAGGTCTGGAGAAATGGCTGAATGATTGGTCTTGGAGAGGGCCCTGGTTTGGTTTCCATCACCATTTGGTGGCTCATAGCTGTTTGTAATACCAGTTCCAGGGATTCAATGCCCTCCTCTTCTGACTCCTGACTATGAGGGCACCTTGCATAGACATGGTACATGTGCATACATACATGGTACATGTGCATACATACAAGGTACATGTGCATACATACAAGCAAAACATTTACACACAAAAAAATAAATAAATCTTTTAAAGATGGTCTTGGTGGCATACACCTTTTTAATCCCAACATTTGGGCCAGTAGAGGTAGCTGGATCTGAATTCAAAGCCATCCTGGTCTACATAAAGAGTTCTAAGACATCCAAGGCCATTGAGAAACCCTGTCTCAAAAATGAAAAGCAGGGCAGTGGTGGTACAAACCTTTAATCCTAGCACTCAGATGGCAGAAGGCAGATCTGGTGGATCTCTGGAGGACAGCCAGGACTACACAGAGAAACCCTGTCTGGGGAGAGGATGGAGCAGCACTTGCTGCTCCGGCAAAGGACCCAAGTTTAATTCTTAGTACCCATATCGGGTGGCTCAGCCACCCGCAACTCCTGCAGCTCCAGGGATCCATTGACCTATTCTGGCCTCTTTAGGTTCCCCCCATACATACACACACACACACACACACACACACACACACATATTAAGTAAATATTTTTTGGGCTAAAAAGGCTTTTCTTCATAGGCACAGGAAGTAGTGTTAATAATTAGATTTGATGAACAATGGAAAGGAAAAGGCAGACGAATCAGGATTGCAAGTTCTGGTCGTTGGCAGTATACTCACCTTTCAAGTTACTCAAAGAAAATCTCTATAGCACTCAATAAAGATTTCACATTTTATTATAGCAACCTCTAGTTAAATGGCTATAAAAGCAGATGTTGAACAAATGTCTCTACAATTAAAAATAGAGTAAATTCATGAACTGTAGCTAACTATTTAACTGAAGGAGACTTGATTGTCCCTCAATTTTAGGCCTTTGGTAAATAAAGCTGCTTGAACTTTAAATAAACAAACAAACTCCTATTCTGTTCTCAGATTAGTTTTCACCAGTAGGAACATTTCTGAATAAAAGTTGACTTGTTAGCTGATATCTGGACACCAGTAGAGAAAACTAAAAAGGACTCCAACACATGTATTGCTAAGCATTTGATTTTTCAACCTTACCTTTTACTAAAGCCCCAGTTCTTAACACATTTCGTGGCCAAATATGCTACTTATATGCCAGGCTTGGGATTAGTGCATGTGGAAATGGGATGATACAACTAAGTTACATAATCGAGTTAGAATTTAACAAGCCAGCCACTAGTTTTCTTGTTCCATCCAGTATATCATCATCACCCTAATCTAATGCTAGAAATGTTTGAAAGAGACATAAAAATCAGGTAAACACATGCTTTGTTGCAAAGAATGTAGTTTTTGGAGCCAGATCCGGATTAAAATTTGGTTTTTAGCATACCATCAATAAGATTAATTAATGATTGCAAGATCTTTGAGCTTTGGTTTGTTTATAACATAGATATAATAAACTTTATCTGGTGGTGTTTCTTTTTAAAATACTTTTATATAATTACATCATTTCTCCCTTCCCTTTCTATCCCCAAACTTTTCCATAGACCCTTGCTCTTTTTCAAATTCATTGCTTCTTTTTACATTGGTTGTTGTTACATACATATATGTATAGACATACATAATCCTAAACACATAAGTACAATCTACTTAGACTATATTATGTTCCTTGTATGTATGTGTTCAGAGCTGACCATTTGGTATTGGGTAACCAATTGGTATGTCCTTCCCTGAGGTAGATTATTTCTCCCACTCTCAGCATTCTTTGGTTGCTTGTAGTTGTTTTGAAGGGTTGAGGGCTCATGTCATTGACCTCAGCCCATCCCACTCTAGTCTTCTTTAGTATGTATGTTTCCTTGTCGGCTCTGATTTAGGCACTCTGTAGTCTGTGGTCAGACTCTCATTCCCATGGCAGCTTAGTCCCAAATAAACATACAGAGGCTTATATTAAGTACAAGCTGTTTGGCCTATGGCTCAGACTTATTACTTGCTACTCTGGCTCTTAAACTAACCTATGATTCTATTTATGTTTAGCTATCTGACTTGGTATCTTTTCTCATTGCAGCATTCTCATCTTGTTCTCTCTGTCTGGCTGGAATCTCTGCTCCTCTCTTCTGCTTCCCAGTATTCTTCTAGTCTAGTTGCCTCGCCTCTACTTCCTGTCTATCAACTCAACCAATCAGTGTTTTATTAAACCAGTATTTACAATGACAAATATAGACAGTGTATAAGAACATAGTCCAACAGCAGCAGTCCTGTTTAAGACTTAATGGGTATAATTTCTGACATTACTAGGAGACACATTCTCAACAGCAAACTCCCTGATCCTCTGGCTCTTAAAAATCTCTCCACCCCTTCTTCCATAACCTTAGGTGCTGGAGTTGCTTTGTAGATGTATCTGTTGAAACTGAACTTTATGCTGCATTTTGATAGATTGTGGCTTTTTATAGTAGTCTCCATCCATTGTAAAGAGGAGTTTCCTTGCGGGGTAAGATAGTACAATTACCTGTGGTTATAAAGACAGATAAAGTGGTGGTTGTAGGTTCTCATCCAAAAATCCTTGGCTTCACTATTTCAGTACAAGCATGATTTCCCTCTTCTTAGGTAGATCTTAAAACCAATCAGAAAGCTGTTGATTACTGACAGGGTCTGCATGCCATTACTGAACCCTTTGGGGTATTGTGCCTTCTAGTCTTTGATGTGATTCAATGGCAGTGTAGTTGGGTAGGACTGTGGGTTGTTTCTCTCCATTGGAATCTTGTATAGTGCTTTCTGGTATTCTGAAAGCTAGCTCTCAGGGAAGAAACATTTCAAGTCAGTTTTAGCTTAGGGGGCCTCCGGGCCCTGCATCTGAAGTGTATGGTGTTTTAGCAATAGAAACTTACTGTTCTACCTCCGGGGGACAAAAAGAAAGGACAATTGCAATAAATAGCCTGTAAAGTAGTCTCTTGGACAACTCTGACCAACATCTCAAAACAAGGCTTCTCATGCCTTGTGTTGGCATTTTTGTTTGACATTCTTTGACTCTTGATGTAAGCTGTTTTTTAGGTAGATAGTTAATAGTATAGACAGTATAATTTTTTTTTTTTTTGGCCAGACATCATTACTGTTATTTTACCCCCTTCTGTATTTTTCTCCCTCTTCCCTCCCTTATTACAACCCCTCTTTCTCCACCCTAATATTACCCTCTCTGCTGCTCTCCAATCCTCCTGTCCTGGCAGTAGCCCCACTTTACTTTCCTGTTTTCTGCAATAACTCTAGGATATGTTCTCACATCTAAAGAATTTAGAGCTAGGAGCCTTCAATGATAGAACGTGTGACATTTGTCTTTCTGGATCTGTGTTACCTCACTCAATATGATATATTCTAGGTCCATTCATTTATCTGCAAAGTTCATGGCTTCTTTTTTCTTTATAGCTGAATATGTACCACACTTTCATTATTCATTATTTCATTATTGGTTGAAGGGTATTTAGGTTGTTTCCATTTCTTTGCTGTGGTAAGTAGAGCAGCAGTGAATAAGATTGAGTAAGTATCTGTGGAGTAGGATATTGAGTCCTTTGAGTATATGCCAAGCAGTGGTTTAGCTTGGTTATATGGTAGATTTATTTTTAGCTTCTTGAGAAGTCTCCACACTGATTTTCAGAATGGCTAGACCACTTTGCAAACTGGTGGGATTTCTTTTAGAAGATTTGTTATATAATACATTTCTAACATTAAACATAACAAAATACATAAAATGCATTCAGCTGTTATCCTCCTCCAAGCTATGTTCAGGATTTAAGGATTAAAGACATAGACTATTGCATGAATTCTATTTAGTATTATAATAAAAACACAGAACCAGATATTGGGGAAAAGCTGGAATATTGGAGAGAGAGATAGGGAACAAACCACAGCCTATTCTCACCTAGCCAATTTCAAAGGCTGAACGAGGTATATCCTGTCTTCACAGGTCCTCAGACCAACTGGCTGCTCAGACAGAATACTGAACTTCTGCCTTCTCCTTCCTGCCTTAGATTTCTTCCCCTGCCCAGCTATTTTACTTCCTGGTCCAACTCTCCTAGAGCTGGGATTAAAGGTGTGAGCCACCACTTTCTGGCTGTTAGGTCTTGAACTCACAGAGATCTAGACTGGATCTCTGTCTCCAGAGTTAGGATATTAAAAGCATGGGTCACCACTTCCTGACCTTCATGGCTTAGTTGTGGGTGATTTTGTCCTCTGATATTTCAGACTATTTTTATTGAATATACAATATATCACCACAATAGACTATCCCTTCAAAGTCCCTGTAAGTGTCAGAAGATCAACTTAAAACTGTCCTCATAGTCAGATTGTAATGGCTTATGCCTTTAATCCCAGTACTCAGGAGGTAGAGACAGGCAGATTTCTGAGTTTGAGGACAGACTGGTCTATAGAGGACAGCCAAGGCCACACATAGAAACCTGTCTCAAAAAAATACATATATATAAAAGACTGTTTTCATGACAACAAATAACAGTGATTTGAACTGAAATTCAATCTCCCCACTTGGTATTTATGTGACCATAGCGAAGTTAATGTAACTTCTCTATGCTCCATTTCTCTCATCTAGAAAGTAAATACAATCTTTTTACTTCTGGAGCTGGAGAATTGACTCAATAGTTGGGAGCACTTCCTGCTTTTACAAAGAACCTAGGTTTGGCTCTCAGCACCCACATCATGTGGCTTACAAACACCTGTTACCCTAGGAAGCTGCATTTACATGATACATACACATACATAACTCCAAGACATAGTAAATAAATAATATATAATTACTTCCAAAATGCTTCCATGCTTTAAGTGAGCCAATATTATAATGCATGAAGAATGATGTCTGGCACATGCTTTTCAAATGCCATCTTACCTATGTACAGAAACTAGAGCTCAGCCCATCTGACTATTTGGAGTTTTATACAAGTCCTAAAAGAAGTCCACAAGTGTTAGAGTATGTTAGTAAATACCACTTTTCAGCCAATCATGCTATATATCTTTAATCTCAGTACTTAGGAAACTAAGACAGAATCCATATTTGAGGCCAGTCTGAGCTACATGGGAGAAAAACGTTTGGGTTGGAGAGATGGCAACTCATCTCACTGAGATGGCAACTTGAATTCTCATCATTCACATAGGATGTGGTGATTCCCTTGCAGACTTTACAGCTGACAGGGAAAAAAGTCCACAAAGAGGTAAGAATAAAACTCAGCTCAGCTCAATTTTATTATAATCAGTGCTGGAACCAGGACTCCTAGAGTCTGGTCCAGATCATTTTACTTTATTCATATTTAAGCACAGCACAATTTTGAAACAAGTATTCAGATAACAATTAATTCAGTCCCAAGTATACAACAGTTTAAAACATGTTTACACTGAGATGTCTTACAAAGTGCATCTGGCTTCTTTTACAAGAAAGGGTACTGTTGAGTCAGTGCCCAAGATCTGGGGTCTGGGGCCTGAGGTAAACATAGTGCCTGTGGTGTCAGAGTTGGCCTGGCCTAAGATAACATAGCAGCGACTAGGCTGTTGTAAAGCACAAGTGACATCACTCAAGAGCGGGTTTATAATCTAGAAACAATGCTCAAGATGTAGGGGAAAGGTGAGAGTAAAAAAGGGTAAGTAAAGGGTAACAAAAAAAGTTAAGTGAAATTATAAAGTCTAGGGGATACAGGCAGTTGTTGTCTTCATCAGACAGCAAAGGGTGACCAGGCTGAGAAGTCATTGCAGGAAGAGCACTTGGCACCTCATCCCTTTGAAGAGGTCAGTTGTGTGTTTAGCTCTCCTGCCTTCCCTGGGACTTACCTGTGTCCACAAGGCTCTTTGCTCTCTACGGTGGCAGTTTACAATTGCCTGTAACTTCAGTGCCAGAAGATAAGCATCCAGCAGCCTCCATAAGCACCAGGTATGCAAGTGGTGCACAGACATATTCAGGCAACACACCCAAACACATAAAATGTATGTTATCACTGCCATGTAGACCAGCCTCTAGCAGCTCAAGGATTGAAGGAGAGCCTCAGACTAATCGCTCAACTTGACTTTCCTATCTGAGGGCGTAAAACTTAACTCTTTGGGGCCAACAAGGGGACAAAACTTAATTCTCTGGGGCTAGTAAAAAAAAAAAAAAAAAGAACACACACTTTTAGGATTTCTCCATCATCTTCTTCTCTGATCTTTATTATCTTATCTCTATCCAGATCTTTTCTGTCTGTACCCCTTCTCTCTCTCTCTCTTGATTTCTCCCTTCTAACTAACTTTATTTCCCCCCTACAGATTATATACCTCAGCAAACTCTCTCAAGCAGTATAAAAATTACAATGTGGTTACACTTTATTTTTCAAGTGAAGGATTATAGTGAATACAAATAAAAAAAGCATATTATCCATATCCCTTACATAAATAAACATTTTACATATTACAGGGGGAAAAAAAAGTTGTCCCAAGAACCTACTTTTATTCATACCTAAGCAACTTGTTATAGATTAACAGAATGTGACAAACAAGGTATTTTTCTCAGCCAGTTCTTTTGCTGACAAGCTGCATTTTGCAATTGCAAAGAAAAGACTTCATTATTTACCTCAAAAGGTAATCTTAGAAGAATCGCAATTCTAAACTTTTATATATGAAAAACACTCAGTCAGCTCTACTTTAAATCCTCAGGTGCATACCCACTCATCAACAGTTTTTTTAAATTAGGAAGCTGAGGGCAGAAATAGGTACAAGAAATTAATCATTGCTCTTGTTCCCTGACCTCAAAGAGTCCCTTGCTCAGCTGTTAAAAGTATGCCTTTAAATTTTTTTCCAGGAATTTTTAACCTCAAGGCCATTAACAAAAACATCTTAACCTAACGTTAAGTCAGTATTTAAAGCTTTGTTATAGCTATGTTGCCCACCAGTACCTATGAACATAACTCTCAACATTAAGACTAAAAAGTTGAGTTAATTTAGCTTCTGGGACACAACTGTTTATCTTAATCATTAACCTAAGTCGCAGCCTGTATGGATCCTCTAGAGAAAGGAGCAGTGTGACA
Source organism: Sigmodon hispidus (assembly GCA_004025045.1). Taxonomy (NCBI): domain Eukaryota; kingdom Metazoa; phylum Chordata; class Mammalia; order Rodentia; family Cricetidae; genus Sigmodon; species Sigmodon hispidus. The sequence goes on along the minus strand of PVIH01005114.1, from coordinate 59,190 downwards.
TGTCCTTGCTCTTTTTTTCTATCTTCTTCAGCTCCTGCTTTATCAGGGCTGGAGGCAACACCATATCTTGCTTTTACCTGTTAGTTTTCCTACTAAGCTAACCTCTGTTATAATCACTCACTATAGTTATTAAAGACCCTCAGTCATCAGAATCCTATTTAAACTAGCCCTGCTATTGTATAAAATAATTGCTTCAGTTAAACAATGCAGTTTAGGGGGAAATCATCTTCATAATAATCCCTGGGTAAAATGCCCAATAGAGTAGAATATTTCCATGAGATAATCATGTAGCATTAGGGTCAGTGGGGATCTCCCCATACCTATTCACATCATACTAGATATCATAGAAAAATGGCATTGGCAAACATATAAAGGCAGTAGCAAGAGACATTCTGGGCTGAGGCTCTCACCCATTAAGGCCTTGCATACTGGTGGGCTGATCCCTTGAAGTCACCTATCTCCTGCTCCTCTGACTTGGCCACTAGCAAAATACAACTTAAATATGTTTAGGTCACAATTTAGATAACAAGTTTCAACTTTCAAAAATTGGGTAATGCCTCCATTAAATCAAAACCAGAAGTAAATATCATGTTATACTCAGAAATAGTTCATATAGATAGGTTAGTGTAAACACGTTCTTTTTCAGTCTTTAAATATAAATTTAATACTTTACTTGAGCAACTCTAACTTTTGATGTGATAACTTTTATGCTCAAACAATAATGGTAAAGAAATGACTGCTGGATCTGGTGGTGGTGACGTACACCTTTGATCCCAGTACTCTGGAGGCAGAGGCAGGCGGATCTGTGAATTTGAGGGTAGGTTTTCTTCTGAGTATTATATCAGTTGTATTCTTGTACCTAATCTACTTGCCAAGTTATTTAACTTATATTTCATCACATTTTTAAGTTAATTGTGCTTTTAAGAAGCACAGTAGCCACAGGCAATAGTGGCACACCAATCCCAACACTCGGGAGGCAGAGCCTGAGCCACACAGAGAAACCCCTCTCAGAAAACCAAAGCCAAAAAAAAAAAAAAAAAAAGTAAATGGCACAACAAATTTAATTTAATCAAAATCTTTGTTGATTCCATTATCTGTTTTTTGTTGTGTTGAGCTCTTTCCCTGTGGCTGGTGCTGTTAGCACATCCTGGTTATTTACTATTCATTGCTCCAGTTCAGGGGTTGGAAAGAATGGCCCAGGGAACAAATCTGCCCTTTAATTCTTGCTTTTGTACTTAAGGTTTTACTGGAATCCATTCATACTTGCTTGTTTAGAGATGGGCTACAAAGCCTAAAGTATTTACTGTCTACTCAGTCTGTTGAAGATGTTGCTAGACCCTGCTCTGCCTCATCTAACAAAAGACTGGAAAAGTATTTTATATCTAATTCTAAGGATATGTAAAACCCAGTTTTAAATACTTTATGTAGTTTATATCCTTTGTGGGACAAGGCTGAAGAAAAAGAAATTGAAGTGATTAGGTTAGTCACTTAACCTAATGGAATTTCCCTCCCTCAAATACACAGTCACTTGAGCTCTTGGTCATTGATAACACTACTACGCTAAGACCTGAGTCAAGTGGAGTAGTGTTTTCTTCTGGTGACAGGCTGAGTTTTTTTCCCTTGTCACTTTAAAAAGGTAACAAAGATGATACAGTAAAGATTTAATTTTCTGGTAAGTAAAATGTGGTCCTGGGTGAGTTTTTATTTACCTTCCCTGCCCAGGAGGGAAGTGCTCATCCGGTTTCCAATTAGATAGTTATCTGATCTCTTTCCTAGTCATGTCTGCCACCACCCCCC
>PVIH01005114.1:0-57293 GCA_004025045.1 Sigmodon hispidus | reverse complement strand
TATAAGTGATAAGGTTTTTGCTCTAGTACAGCCTCTAAAGGGGAGATTTGGGCACTTGGAAAATGTGATTATGGAAATTAAGCCCTTTGTTTTTCTTTTTCCTAGTCACTGACTACTACAAAGGAGAATCAAGTGCTAACTTGTTTGCGTCGGATGCCAGGAGATATTTTGATGTGTTATTTTTCTGTTATAATTTCTGTAGTACATTTAATCTCTTAATAGGCTTTAACTTATAACAGTTTCTATTCCTACTGATGTTAAAACAATAAATTGCACTCAGTTTTAAAATATCTTGTATGTATATGAAACACAATTTAAAAAATAGAAATGAGTTGCATATATACAATAAATATAGTGGTACCCCCATCGCTATTATAAATCCAACAAACTTGAATTAATTAAAAAAAACAAAATCTCAAAATGCCAAGTAAATTTATGTTTATTTTATGGTGAAAGATACTCTAGCAAATATCTAAGCTTTACCTCAAGGTAAGTAAATAAATGGACTTTCTAGATGATAATGCATAATGTCAAAAGTGATAAAGAGCTGTTGAATTTATTAACAGTAAAAATTGAGACCCTCAGGCCAGCAGAATGGTTGAATGGGTAGAGTGCTTGCTGCCAAGCCTGGAGGCCGGAGTTTAATCTCTGAAATCCATGTGGTAGAGAACCAGCTCTCAAAAGTTGTCCTCTCACATCCACATGCATACCATGGCGTGTGGTTCTGCCACCACCACTACACAGAAAATAAATGCATGTAAAAACTATTAAGATTTACTTTTATCTTTAAGTATGTGTAGGGGTGGGGGGGGTGTTTGCCTGTGTGCATGTGAATGGGATCCCCTGGAGCTGGAGTTGTGAGCTACCTGGTGCAGGGGTGGGGACCGAACCTGGTCCTCTAGAAGAGAGGAAGTATTCTTAATGCCTGAGCCATCTCTCCAGCCTTCACCCTCATTTTTTTGGTTTTTAAATTGACACATTCTTTCTTCTTGTGTTCTGCACTTGTTGCAACAGAAGTATTTCAAAAATGCTTTTACAGTTAAGTGTTCATATCAAGAAAATAGTTCTGATTAGCTGTGATAGCCTACTGTCCCCAAATACCTACCTTCCTTAGTCTGTATGTCTCTATGCTTACTCTGTTAACTGAGTAATGGAGAGATGAATGTTGTCTGATTTTTGGAAAATTATTCAAACTTGGAAGTTACTTTCTTACTATACAGCAGAGTAATAACATTTTCTTTGTAGAGAACTGTAGCAGACTAAGATACTATATGGAAAGTACCAGAGGAGGCTTGGCATTTCTCTGCTTTGTCTCCTTCTGCAGGAACAACGTGGTTGCTTAGTCCTTTAGAGTAACTATTGAAGTTGTTTCTCTCACTGTTTTTTCTACTGGAGTGGCAGTTTCTTTTTTTCTTACAGTTGTAGATAAGTAGATAGTGTGCGCATGTGCATGTGTACATCTGTGTGTGTGAATGTATGTTTGTGCACACACACATATACACGCATTGATACACATGCACTAAACTTATGATATCATTAAAACTGAAGAAATGGGGGCTGGAGAGATGGCTCAGAGGTTAAAAGCACTGACTGTTCTTCCAGAGGACCTGAGTTCAATTCCCAGCAAAACCACATGGTGGCTCACAACCATCTATGATGAGGTCTGGTGCCCTCTTCTGTAAAACTGTATGCATAATAAATAAATAAATCTTTAAAAAAAAAAAAAAAAACTGAAGAAATGAAAGTGAACTTTTTGGGGGTTGATTCAGACAGCTTTACTCAACCGGTTGGAGAGAATTTTCGAAGCCTGTTTTCCTTCTGTGTTTGTCCCTGACGCTGCCGAGGATGTTACTTCCCTGAAATACTTGCTGGAAACAAGCAGCTCACCAATAAAAACAAGAGAGGCCTTAGCTGAAAGTGGGTAAGTAGACAGTTCTTAGAGAACATATGATTCTGTTAGTTTCAGTTGTTTTATATTTGAAGCCTAATCATGTGCTAAAGGACTTAAGGAAAATATCCCTGTTTCTTCTGAAATATTTCTTTTGATGTTTTAAATTAACATTCTAATCAGCCAGTGTTATAATACCTCCTGACTACCTAGCATGATAAATGAGCTGGTTTTGTTTTAAGCAGTATCTGACTATATAGCCCAGGCTGCACTCAAAACTCAAGAGCCTCCTACTTCAGCCTCCCAAGAGCTGAGGTTACAGATATGTGTCACCACACTTGGCTTAATTGGAAATTTAGGTCTTCTCTATTTTGTTTTCATCTTCTCAATATACTTATCATAGCTTTTGGTTATTTTTTAAATCTCATATTTTCCTTTTAACTTTATAAATACTATGCACTGCTAAATAAGTCCTTGTTTTCTTTTATACACTGTCTTCCTAAACTTTATGTCAGATGAGCATCCCTAATCTGTAAATCCAAACTTTGAAGTGCTATGAAATCCAACACTTTGGGGAGCTGTGGGGGTAGAGCAGTCATCATCACTTGCCTAGCCTGCTTGTACAAGGCCCCAGCTTTGATCTCCAGCACTGAAAAAGGAAGAGAGGCTGATATATATATATATATATATATATATATATATATATATATATATATATATATATTTTAATTCACAAATGTTTGAGCATTGACATGACATTCAAAAGTTTGTAATTTTGGAGCATTGCAGATTCTAGATACCCAGCTGGTAAAGTCTACACAGATATTCCAAAACCCCAAACAGCCTAAAACACTGTGCTCTCAGCTGCTTCACATAGTCGCTCCTTTACGTTCTGCATCTTTCCCTGACCCCTTAGAGCATAGTCATATAATTTTACTTGTCATAAAGTCTATCAGGCTGACCTCTCTGCCTCACCCTCTGCCAACTTTCTTGCTCCTATTTAGAATGGTTCAGCCTCTTTACACTCGTCACCGTAAAACCTCCCTCTATTGTGCTTGATATAGCCAGCCTGTTAGAGAGATGCACAAGAGTCACACAGCTTTACTGTCTTTTCTGAGTACAAATGTGTAATCACAGTGAAGTATCTTGATGTGTGTCTTCTCACTCTTTCCCCTGATGGCCTGTTCTTCAGTAGTGACTATTCTGTTTATAGTTTGCCTACAGTTAGCACCTCTCCTGTGCCCCTGTTTTCCTTTCCTGGAATTCCTGTTTTTTGATGTTAGGGTATCTAAATTTATTTTCTGATTTTAATTTTGAAGTTACTTCTATTTCTGAGCTTTCCTTGTATTCTTATCAGTCATTTTCTGCTTCTGGATGCATTCTTTCCTTCTCAAACTTTCCTCTCCTCCATTTAACTAAGTCATTTAGAACTTGTTTGCCCCTCCTTGTGACCTCAGTGTTTCTGGTCCAGGATTTCAAGAAGGGCACAAATCTCTTCCCAAGAGGTTCAATCAAAGGAAATAATATACCATACAATAATACACCCCATAAAATACTGCAAGGTGGTCTCTGCTACCCTAATAATAGGATACAAGTTGTAAACTGAGTATTATGTAGCCATTGGCAAAATCACATCAATCCCTCCCTGTCCATAGGGAGTGTTTTCCAAGATCCCCGATGATGCCTAAAATATGATTGCCTAAAACAGTGCTAATCTCTATACATGATAATGATTTTCTATATGTCCACAAGGTCTCGCTTATAAATTAAATATATTAAGAGGTTATAAATAGTAACTAATAGAAGATTACACTGTAATAAGAGTTATATGAATGTGATCTCTTAGCACACCTGTGATACAAGATGATACAGTGTCTATGTGATGAGATTATATGAGGGAAATACTCATAATAGCAACTAAATAAAAATTAATGTATTATATATCACTAGAATTTCCCTTTTAATATTTTTACTATATTTATACCATAGTTGACCACAGGTAACTGAAAACCATGAAAAAGAATTGACAATGACAGATGGGGTAGAAGGTGCTACTGTACGTATGTATGCAGGCCAGAAAATGCAATCTAAAAAATAAGTAGAAAATTATATATGTATGTACACACACACACACACACACACACACACACGCATACACATACATACATACATACAAACATACAGAATCAGAGAAGGGAGAGAGAGAGAATATAATTGCACCTTTGTTTGTGAACCAAGACTGAAAGACAATTGAGCATGGTAGCATATAATTCCAACACTCTAGAGGCTGAGGCAAGAGGATCCAGAGGCCAGGTCTACCTGAGCCTGTCTCAAACTACAAAAAGAAAACGCAAAGATTGAGTGATTCTATTAAAATGGTGAGTTAATAGGTGAGTTTTTTCTTTTAAATGTTAGTTTTGAAGCTATAACTCATATCGCAGGCTAGCCGGGAACTTATTATATAGCCAAGGAAGACTTTGAAAGATCTTTCTCCTGAGTGCTGGGATTGTAGACATACACCACTGTGCCAGATTTTTTCCATGCTGCCGATGAACCCAGGGTTTGGGTGCATGCAAGGCAGCACTCAACCAACTAAATTGTAGCCTCAACCCTTACATGTTTTTTGGTTTTTTGTTTTGTTTTGTTTAACAATAAAAAAGAACAGGCTAGGACTGGAGAGATGGTTCAACATTTAGGAGCACTTTGCTCTTACAGAGGACCTAGGTTCAGTCCCTAGCACCAACATGGTGGCTTATAGCTTTCCATAACTCAAGTTCCAAAGGATCTGACACCCTCTTCTAGCCTCTGAAAATATGAGGCACAAATGTGCTATACATAGACACATGCAGACAAAATACTCAGGCATACAAAATAAATAAATAATCTTTTTTTTTTTTTAAAGAATAAGCTAATTCCTGGACTATATTCCTTTATATGTGTTTATCTTACCTTTCTAATTACTGTTAGTGCTGGCTCTTGATTGCACTGAGATAACAGTTGACACAAGATTAATTGCAATGCATAGTATATCATCAGTGTACTTACTGAAGGTGAAGTTTATGCTGAAAGCACTTGAGTAACCTGTCGTTGGCTTCATTGTGGCCTTTACAGTGAACTGCTGGATGTGTGGACGGAACTGCAGGATATTCATGATGCACATGGATTGAGATACCAGTGGGGTGGCTCCCATAGCAACAAGAAGCTTTTGTGCTCCTTGGGAATAGACACTCGAAACATTGTGAGTTTATTAGAATCTTGAAAAACCCTTTAATCAACCTGTGCATTTTTAAAACTTACTATTCTGTTTAAGCTGTGGTTATTGAGCTTTACAGAGAAATGATTGGCTTGAATGTTCACTTATTTTGAATGTGGCAATTATAAGACATTATAATGTTCCTCTAAAGTCAGTGGTCCTTTTTTAAAAAAAGATTGAATTATTGATTGATTATGTATACAGTATTCTGTCTGCAAGCATGCGTACACTCCAGAAAAAGGTACCTCATTATAGATGATTGTGAGCTGCCATGTGGTTGCTGAGAATTGAACTTAGCACCTCTGGAAAAGCAGGCAGTGCTCTTAACTGCTGAGCCATCTCTCCAGCCCAAGTCAGTGGTTCTCAGCCTTCCTAACGCTGTGACCCTTTAATATAGTTCCTCATGTTGCAGTGAGCTTCAACTATAAATATAAACTTTAATTACTACTTTATAACTGTAATTTTGCATCTGTTATGAATCATAATGTAAATATCTGACATGCAGAGTACCTGATAGGCAACCCCTGTGAGAGAGTTGTTTGACCCCAGTTGTGTGACTCACAGGTTAAGAACCACTGCTCTGAGTATTATTTCTTAGAAAACTTTTGGTTAACTGTAAAGTTAACTGTAAAGTGAAAAATTGGGCTGGGTTACATATGTACACACATTATGTATGCACACACATGTAGCATGTATGAGTCCATAGGAAAGCTTATAGTTTATTCTGTTAATCATTTCACAGCATAATAAAACATTGCATATTAGAAACAATTTCATTGTATGATAAACAAATCATGTTCTAAATACATGTTCTTTCTCCCTAATACAAACATAGCTGTTCACTGGCAATAAGAAGCAACCTGTTATAGTGCCCATGTATGCAGCAGGATTGGTAAGTACAGAATACTTTTGCATATATTCATCTTTATTGTGTTTATTTTTTAAAATCATCTTATAAAGCATGACCAAAAAAAAAGTTGTTTTGAGATAGCGTCTTTCTATGTAGACCTGGCTGGCATAGAATTCTCTATATAGGAAAGTCTGGCCTTGACTGACAGAGATTTACCCGGTTTTGCCTCCTGAGTGCTAAAAATGTAAGGTCACTATACTTGTCAGAAAGTGTTTTTGTTGTTGTTTTTGTTTGTTTTGGGCTTTTTTGCTTTGTTTTGTTTTTCAAGACAGAGTTTCTCTGTGTTAACAACCCTGGCTGTTCTGGAACTCACTCCCATAGACCATGCTGGCTTCAAACTCAGAGACCTGCCTGCCTCTGCCTCCCAAGTGCTGGGATTAAAGGCATGTGCAACACTGCCCACAAAACACCAGTGCTGTGATCTAGACTCTGGTCTACCTTCATCTTCCCAGCCTGCCTTTTCTAAACTTTTAAAAAGAAAAGAAAAGAAAGTACTTGGAACTTTATAAATATGTTTTGCTTTAATTAATTTTAAATAAAACAACATTGAGACTATAGATGTCCAAAAGAGCTTGGAAATACCAAATTACAGTACATGAAAACAAGCCAGGACCTTTTAGTTTCCATTAATAGTTTAATATTTTTAATGTGCTACATTTTGCGTTTCCAGATGTGCCAGGTAGTTTTGTCAAGTGGGCATTTTTTGTTTTATTCTTTAGCAAGTTTCAGTCGCATTTTGTAGCTTTGTAAGGAATGAGTAAGCATGTGTAATCAATTCCCATGGGTGCGGTTATTCATGAAGACCAGGGGTGCTCTGACACTCTGTCTCTGCCTTACTCCTTTGAGACAGGTTGCTCACTGGATCTGGAGCTAGGCTTCAGGCCAGCAAACCCCAGCAGTCATCCTATGTCCAGCACTCAGAATGCTGGGGTTATAGGCATGCATGAATAACTACATCCACCTTTTTAGGTGAGTCCTGAGGATCTGAAAACAGGTCCTCAGGCTTGCACAGCAAACATTTAGAACCAACTTCCCAGCCTCTCAGTTACATTTTAAAGTTCAATGTTTGTGGTTTTGGGGTGAATAACTGCTAAATGAAAATGTCCTATTCATTAAACTAAAAATATCATGTTATTATAAGGAATAAATTGAATTTAAGGGAAAAATGTTAAAACTAAAAGCTGAGGAGGTAGAGGCAAGAGGATCAGGAAGGAGTTCAAGGTCATCTTTTTCTCATAGCTAATTCAAGATTAGCCTGGACTACATGAGACCTTGTCTCATGAATAAAAGAAAAAATAAGGAATCATAAAACAGTCTAAATTCTACCACCTATATGCGTATGTAAAGTACAACTTGATTTTTTTAATCCATAGTTTATTTTCTGTGACTAGACACTAATTTTATTGGTATTGAACTGGAACATTGTGATTTATTTGTTCAGTTTCTTGTGGAATTTTCTGTGCCCAAGCTTTCTTATCAGTCCCTTATTTGCTTTGTATTGTATGCCTTTCTGTTCTAGGTGACTACAGTCTAGAACATTTCCTTAATTATTTGTTATCTGGATTTCCTTTTTTCTTAAACAGTAGTGCTCCAGAGGTGGTTGGTATAGTCTCTTGCTCTGAGTAGGAACTAGGAATTTCACTTGTAGACAGTTTGGTAAGCTTACCAGCAGTGGCCTGCTTTTTCACATGGGTCAGTCACATCAGCACATTAGCTGGCTCAGAGTCCTGTGCTGAGTTGGTGGCTAAAGTTTACACTTCATTTTTTTAACTTTATTTCCTATAATATAGTAAAAAATTACTGTTGGGCTTAGCCCCATACTAAAAATTTACTTAGTGAATGTAAATAGATCTTCCCACTTCTATCTCTGTGGTTTCTGGGTGTGTGTAGTTGAGGTACCATCTGCTTCCCCAACCAGGCAAGCCCACCTTTTTCCACCTGAGTAAACATTGAACTAAAAGGGACCTCATGCTTGCAAGGCCAGTACTTTATCCAGGGGTATCTTTAATATCAAAGGTTAATTATACCTGTATATTTTCCCCTGAGGTGCATTTTATATGAAAGAGTAGACCTGAAATAATCATTTAAGTTTCTGGTTCTCCAACTTCATTCAAATTATTTTGGAAGATTTAAGATACAGATTTCCTTGGTCTATGTGTGATGGCACATGCCTTTAATCTTAGCACTCACTAGGGAGGCAGAGCCAGGTGATCTCTGAATTCAAGGCCAGTCTGCCTAATCTACAGATTTGAGTTTCAGGACTATCAGGGGTTCACAAAGTAAACTCTGTCTTGAAAAAAATCAAAAGAATCCGGGCACTGGTGTCTCATGCCTTTATTCCCAGCACTTGGAAAGTAGAGGCTGATGGATGTGAATTTGAGGCCAGCTTGGTCTATAGAATTTCAGGACAGCCAGAGCTACACAAAGAAGCCCTGATTTAAAAAAAAAGAAAAGAAAAGACACAGGTTTCTGGCACTCAGCTTTTTATTAAGTTGATCTGAGGCAAAGCTTGAGAATTTATGCATCTAATAAAATTTTAGATGCTGTTAATTGACAACCACAATTGAATACTGCTGGTTTAAATCATAGTTCAAATTAAGAAATTTGGCCGATACTAGTAATTACCAATATATTTTTTTTATAAAAACATTAAAGAACCTGTATAATGTGTGTGTGGGGGGGTACTAATTTGACCTTGAATTTATTTTCATCTTTCTATCATGAAAGTCTGTAATATATTTAGGAATTGGGTCTGTGGAAATAGGAAGAGTTGAATGTCTAAATTGCTTTATTAGTTTACGCCTCAGAGGGAGTAGAGATTCCCCTTAAAAGGCAGCTTTAGAAATCCACAAGTTCTGAGATTGCTGTCTTAGAGCTCTGATCTCACATACTCAAGCTACAGAGTTAAGAGTGACATGTGAGTGGGTATAAATGTTCTATATATTCAAACAGAGTTAAGAGTGACATGTGAGTGGGTATAAATGTTCTATATATTCAAAAGTTTATCAAGTTGTTTGGTTTCCAAAAGATGTAAGCACTTTACTTGGTCCTCAACTATGATTTATAATATGCAAAAAAATCTTTGCTTTTTTCATGCCATTAACCTAGATTATCCATTTTGTCTGGTAGAACCTTGATATCAAATGATTGTTTCTGTACCCTTCCAAAGTATTTATCTTTTTTACTTAAAAAGTGTATTTGAGCTGGGTGGTGGGTGGTGCATGCCTTTAATCTCAGCTCTCAGAAGGCAGAGGCTTGGTCAGCCTGCTCTACACAGAGAAACCCTCTCTCACCACCCCCCCCCCAACAAACACACATGTACAAAAGTGAGTTTGAATTGTTTCAAATCCAGTGGAGTACATAGTGTTTTCCTCTCTGAAATGACAGTCTCTCTATACTTCTTTGCCAGACCCAGGATCTAAGTACTGAGACACCAACTCAGATTTAAACACATTAAATTTATACTAAAAGACATGTTTTCAACATAACCACTATGTGAAAAGATTGCCTTTTCAGGTAATATTAGTGTCTTAAACATGATAAAGTAAAATCTTGCTTAAATTGGAAGATTTGACTTAAATAATTTGCTCTAAAATAGTCTTATATTTGTTGTTTTGAAAATGATCTTTTTTTTTTTAGATTGCCATTATTATTAACTTTGTGTGGGTCCCTCTCCAATTAATGACTAATGCACCTTTTTCAGGGTATGTTAGAGCCCACCAAGGAACCATTGAAACCATTATCTGCTGCAGAAAAAATTGCTTCTATTGGTCAGACAACCATTATGACACCAGAAATGAACACATGTACATCTGATCCATTCCAGGTAAAAATATTTGTATGTGTGTAAGCATGCATATGGACACATAATCACATACTGGTTTATTTTCCTTAATATAACTTTTATCTTTATATTTGTAAAACTTGATGGCAGACATATGTTTGATTGTTAATTAATATCCTTACAATACAATGTAGAAATTATCTGTAGTTTTCAAAAATAAAAGATAGTTGGGAAGTGGTGGCACACATCTTTAATCCCATCACTTGGAAGCAAAGGCTGATCTCTGTGAGTTTAAGGCCAACCTGGTCTACAAAGCGAGTTCCTGGACAGTCAGGGCAATACAGAGAAATCCCATCTAAAAAAACAAAACAGAAAAAAAAGAAAAGAAAATGATCTGTAAAGCATAGGTCCAACCCTTTCAAATGTTTTAAAACATCTGTTGTTACTGCTGTTTGCCACTATGGCTTATTCTTGGGCATATTTAAAATTCATTTCCAAGGCAGAATATTGGCTCAGTATTAGTAGGTGGCAAAGCCTGGTACGCACACTGCCTGTGGGGGCTGGGCAGCATGTCTCAGTTACCCTCTTTTCCTTGCCCTTGCACTGCAGTCACAGGCCTGCTCTGCCTATGCCAGTTCCTAAGTCATCTGCCACAGCACTTTATGTCTACCTTGACCTTCATGCTCACTCCTACAGTGTTAGCTGCTTTGGTACCATTACTGAAAAGGTAGCGTTGGTACTGAGACACTGTCTTCCTCCCTCTTTTCCTCCTCTATACAGCTAGCCTCGTAACTATTGCTTATGTCGTTGCAGTTAACTGGTGCTTGTTTGTCACTTTGCCCTACATCTTAGAAGCTTCTGCTCCTAATCTTACACCATGTTATAGAATTACAGAATTTAATGCAGACTTAGCTAAAGGCATATTCCATGTAGCCAAATGAAATACATATATTTTAATTAGAATTTCATGCTGAGTTGCTTGGCTCAACACTGGCACCTGAAGTGCATTCTGAAGGTCTTCTTCATGTAAAGTGACATGCCTCACCACTAGTCATCAGGATGCCATCTATACTTTTTATGTCACTTTTTTGGTCTATACAATAGTACGGTTGTATCTAGTGGTGGTTGTGCTTTTCAGGTGACATGATAGTAGCCTATAATGCTGGAAGTTTGCAAATTATATGAGGAATAACTTTGTGTCTCATTTTTCTTTCTTCTCCCCCCATAAACCATAAACCGCACTTCCTTGTATGTTTTACGTTGTTAGCATCACTGAGTAGTGACTTTCAGGCATACCACAGTTGCATCACTTCCTTTGAGTCTACCTACTCTATCCCAATTTAAATATTTGTGCTAGGGTTTGAGTTTTTCCTTCCTCAACCTGAGTAGAATTTGTCGGCCCTACAATCATCGCTTCTCTTGTTAAAAGATTTTAAAACTTTGGAGCCAAGTGTACTGACACACTTGTAATTCTAGCACTTGGGACCCTGGGGCAGGTAAATCAAGTTCAAGGTGAGAGAGAAATTAGTAAGGATACCATGAAAGTGTGAAAGGTAAAAGTCTTGAAGGGGATACCAGGGCGGCTTTTTTTGAGGGGGAGATTTTAAACTCATTTCATTGTATGGAGGTGAGTCTGACTGACAGTTATCTACCTGGTCATCAGTAGCATTTTCCCAGGGGTGGGACGTGATTATCTCATACCATGCACCCCCTTTTCAATAAGGAAATATGCTTGGGAAAGCCAAATGATTCGCCCAAGGTTGCACATCAGTGGGTCAGCAGGACTAGAACCCGGTCTCCTTTTGTCAGGCTCCATGTTTTTGTTCTAGTTACAAACTAGATTTTCCTCAGTATTATTTTTAACTTATTTGAAATAATTACTGATATCTATGGTATTTCAAAGATAGAACAAAGAAAAGGCCCGTGTGTCCTTTGCCTATGTACCTCTTGGCTACCTTTCACATAATTATAGTAAATATAAAGTATGATGAGGAATAAGATACAATCTTGTTTATATAGTATCCCTTGGTCACATGTGTGGATGCAGGTAACCACTGCACAGTCAACATGCAGAGCCCTTCACTCACCACAGAGACCTTCTTAGGAGTTGAGAATGTAGCTCAGTGGTAGACAAGTGCACAGCACAGACATGGAACAAAGACACCCTCAGTAGTTACACCCCCTTCTGTCTACTGCTGTTTATCCCTGGCATCTCTTAATGTTAGCACTTTACTTGTTTTTATACCTCCCTTCTTAGCCTCTAAGTTGGACAGGCTGAACTTGATTTTTGGAGATTAGATATTTATATTAATTTGCCTATCCAAATTTACCAAAACAGTTATATCTTCTCTGAAGAACTAATGTTCCTATCATACATCTTTACCCCCGCCTGAAGTAAATATAATGTTGTAATAGCACCTTCCTTATAGTGAAGCATGGCTAGCAATACCAACAATATGAATGCAAATAAGCAGCAACATGTTGATATTTATAACTCTACTAGAACACGTTATTTCCATAAATGTTGTTAACTCAGCAAACAAAAGAGAAAAACAGTTTTCTGAATAAGAAACTTCTTAAATGCAGTGACTGCTTATTTAAAGACCATCTGTCAACTGTCTTGTATTTGATATTACTATTGTTCACCTTGTGTTAGGGAATTTAAGTTGTAAGACTTCACTTGAGTGCATGGGTCTCCCAAGGCATGGTAGTATATGCAGTGATTGCACTTGGAGGGCTGAACAGGACTGAGAGTCCAACAACCTGCCTAGCCTCACATAGTCTGCTTAAGGCCAGCCTGAGCAGCAAAACAAGACCCTGTCTCAAGGGGGTGGATCTCATTCCAAAGAATTTCTAAGCCAGAACCCTGACCTGTTGAGGGGCGTAGGCCTGCATGTCTCCATGCTAGCTATTGAACAGCAGCAAGCACAGGGACCATGGGGCTGTGACCAGCCTGAGAAATGTATCAGGACTCTGTCTCAAAAATGTATTAATGGGCTGAAGAGATGGTGCTGTGGGTTAAGAACACTTGCTTGTGCAAGCATAAGGACCTAGAGTTTGAATCTCTTAGGCTTGAATAAAATATAGGTATGTCCACTCAAAGTCTGTAACCCCAGTGCGGTACAGGTCAGCAATGGGATGGTCCCTGGGGCTTGCTGACCGACAGCCTAGCCCAGTTCCATGAGAGACCCTGTCTCAAAGGAGTACGGTAGAGTGGGATAAAGCAGGGTGGCCGTGTCTTCCTTTGGTCCTCTCTCTCTCTCTCTCCCCCCCTCCTTCCCTCCCTCCCCACTCCCTCTCTCTCCCTCTCCCCCCTCCTCCTCCCTTCCTCCTTTTCCTCACCTCACACACACACAGACACACACACAAATCATCACTTTAAAAATGTACATCCCAGCCAGGCATGGTGGCACACACCTTTACTCCCAGCACTCGGGAGGCAGAGGCAGGTGAATCTCCTGAGTTCAAAGCCAGCCTGGTCTGCATAGTGAGTCCCAGGACAACCAGGGCTTCATAGTAAGACCTTGTCTCAAAAACAAACAAAAAAGGGTGTGTCCTACTTATTGCCACAGTTTCTTTTCTTTTGAAATCAGGAAACTTGTAAATAACTAAAGACTTTGGAGTTTGCACCTTCTTATTTTATATATCATGAGACCAGCTTATTTAATAAAGATCATATATAACTAGTTATTGTCTTCAAAAATCTGAGCTCACTTTCAGTGTAGTTTCTTCTCTGTTATGTTACATTTTATCTGCTAATATTACATAGCTAGTGTTTAAAATAAATATAATCACTTTTTTTAAAAAAGTCTGTTTTAAATCCTTTTCTTGAACTCTAACAGTTTAAAACACAACTTGAGAAAGATTGAAGTAGAATCAATTCATTTATAAGTTTGTTTGGAAATTTAAAGATAGTCCTTTTGTTGGATGTAAATTTTATAATGTCAGTAAGCATACTATTTGTAAATTCTGCAATTTTAGGTTGTGTTAATATTTGCAAATATCCTAAAGTTGTTTATTATCCAAATTGTGTCTGTATTGCTGTATTTTGGGAGTTTTTCTTAAGGATTCTTTATGTTGCTAGTATCTGTACTGATTAATTTTGATTTTTGTTTGTCTGTCTGTTTGTTTCTGTTGTTTTTACTCTAGGAGGCTCTCCCACCTGTCCAGTTTGACTGGAGTAGCAGTGGCCTTACTAACCCTTTAGATGGTACGTCTCTCCGTAGAGCCTCTAGCACCAGAGCTAGAGTTAAGAAAGCCACACAGTTCAGACAGACTTCTCTCTGCTGATTTCCTTTTTTGTTTGAACATAACTTCTTATTCTTATCTTTGGAAATTCAGGCTTTCTTTCTAAATAGTAATTGCTCAAGATAGCAGCCATTACTATTACCAATAATATTAATGCCCAACTATTGGTAGTAATAGCAAGGTAAAGTTTTGGTTCCTTTATCTTAAGTCTAAATTAGTTTACATGATACTTTAGCTAGAACCAATTTATTTGAATGTTTTATTACTTTGCTTTGTGAAATTTTCTTGAATACAAAGTCTTGTGGGTTAAAGGTTGCTTCAAAGGATAAAGCACAATTATTCACTTAGCCAAAAATGGTGTGCAGATAGATCCATATGTATTGACTTAATGTAGTTTTCGGATTTGGTAGCATTTTAGAGTACTTACATGCAAATAGAAAAATGAATGATTTTCATGATTATTTTTAACTAACTTATCCCCAAATACTAACAGAGCAGTTCCAGAAATCAGTGGGTTTTCTTAGGACTTTAAAATTCTGAAAGGGGAGTAACTCACCCAAGTACTGTAGAGTCCTTAGTACACAGTGCGTGCTATGGGTTTTTGGTAGACCCTGAGTTATAATAGCTTCTTAAGCCATTTGAACCATTGTCTAGAATATCTGTTAGTGTTATCTCAGTGGCATTTACCATACCATTGCCTGAGATACTCTTATCAGCTTTTCCTTGTAGCTAGGATCCTAGGATACATGAAAACTATCAATTGAACGTGCTGCTGAAGGAAAGCCTGGATGCACCTTTTGCTATTGTCTGGTGTCTTCAGTCAAATCATCATGCTTTTTATTAACAACTTCTTTTAAAATGTATACTATTTGTGATTACTGTTGCAGTTAAAGGGGAACAGTACAACTTGTACATCAGAATAGGGCCGTTACACCTTCCACTATGTTATTTTTAAATAAGTTAATGTATTGATGCATGTCCTGAAACTCACAACTCTGTCATTGTTTTAAAAAGTGTTCATTAGAAACCAGAAATTGTTCATAGAAACTAACATGAAAGATTGGTCATGCAGTGATTTCATGTTGGGTTAAAATGAAGTATTGTTTCCCTTTAACTAGTATGCCGTCCCTGGTCTTTATGATACCTTTCAGTTTTGATTGAAAGAACTGACTTCTAACTAAAACCTAACAAAGTGTTACATTCTTTACTTTGTACATGAGGAAATATACATTGAGTTAAATTGTTACTTTAGTTATGAAAATCTAATACTGTACACATTGTTTTAATGTTGATTTTTAAAATGTGTAATGACTACTAATTATAACCTGCATGTTCAAGTGTGTGTCTTACCCCTTTTTACACATAACCCTCCTCCCTTGGCTTACCTTCTGTGTGGCTGCCTACAACACGGTCACTGATTCCAAGCTAGTGGAGGTTCCACTCTCCTGAACCTTGATTTCTTTGGGCCCGTGGATGACAGTAGCTCTAGCAGCAGCACAATCCCAGGTCAGCAGAGTGTTTAAGCACAGTTCTGATTCTTTACTAAAAGCATGACCACACTTGACTTTCCTATAAACAAGGAAACAGGTAGATTATATTTTCTCTAATACTTTTCCTTCATCTGTCTTACTTAATAGGAAAAAACTTACATGAGATACATTTTTAAGAAAACTTTCTCAGAGGGTAATATTGAGAGCTGGCTGTGGTTTCTACAGTAATACAGCCCACTGGCTTTAGACAATTAAGGATGTTTTGTTTTTCACCCCTCTAAGTGGAAAATGTATTTCTATGCTTATTTTGAAAGCATATTCTATAAAGCCATTTGAAAGTAACACTAGTATATGTTGAGAAGAATGTCTTAGCACACAAAAACAGCTTCACATTATAGTGTTTATAATGTAATTTTTATAAATTCTGCGATTTCAATTAGTTTTATTAGTGCTGCTAAATATATAATTGAATCCAAAATGTTGGAATCTAGCATGTAGTTATATAGTCCCACATGAAAAAAAAATTACTATTTTTATGTAGCTCTTAAATAGAAACCATACTGTTAGTTTCCATGGAACAACAACAAAATGTTAGCAAAAGTTAATGGTAGAGAGTAATTGCTGTGAACCTAACCTACAAGTTAAGCTTACTAGTACCTGTTAATGTTCAGCCCTACAGTTCATTGACCAAAGCACTAATGTACTTTGTCATTTTCTAACCAAATAAAAGATGGAAATTATAATGGCATTTTAATGTTTACATTTTATTGGATTTGATTTTAATGAATCCTTGCCATCCCAGGTTGTGATCTCATAATCATTGATCATCAGACAGCTACTGGGGTTCTGTTCAAATGCTAACTTCTGGAATGCATAGTGAGGATTCCCTTCTGTGCCCACTAGTGGCCAGTTTTGTAGCTTGCCTGGGTTCCTGAGAATTGGGGGATGTTTTGTTTGGAAGTCTATTATGTAACCCAGCCACCCACTTCATTGGTTTATCAGCCAGGATGATATATGAAGGAAAGCAACAAAGTCAGTTCAGGGTGAACCTGGACCCAGATACCCTTCCTTCCCTCATATCCAGCAGCAGAAACCTGTCCCTGCCACAGGAAAGCCCACACATCCTAGGGTAGAATAACATTTCTCAAGCCTGAGCTCCTAGTTTTCAAAATTCTTGCCAGTATATGAAAAACATCTGTATCTGGTTTTGCTACTTACTTAAATTGATATTTTACTACTTAAAGTTCTACTAAGTAGATCTGACTTATAGAACAGCCTGGAGGAGCTAAAATTGTCTGAAAATTCATAACCCTTACTAGAGGTAATGGAGAAGGTGAGAATTATCCAGGTTCCCTCTCAGCTGAATTTTATCAGTTTGCATTACAATTAGAATTAGGTTACTTTCTCTTTGGTGTGCCTAAAACTTGGCTTAGATTTCAAATTTGCTTATATTTCAAATTAATTTAAAAAGCATTGATACTTAAAGAAGTACGGAGATTTCCTGATAATCGGGCTCAGGGTATACTTGCAAGTCTGAAATATTTAACTTGGCAGTGGACTGAGTCCAATGCAGTCTCTACCCTGTGAAACCTTTAAAACTCTGTTTTTATCAGTATGCTCTAGCTGCTGAATACATTTGATTACAATCATTTGCTTTGGCTTTTTATTGTTAGTGGGTTTTATTAAACTTCCCTCAGGCTTCAGGTATGGATGCCTTCCTGAGCGGTCCATCTCAACACTTGTTTGTCTTTTCTAACTTGTTTATGGGAAAGTCATTTTATCTTAGCTTGCTGTTAATGATCTTGTGTGTGATTCTTAGGAGGCTGGCATAGAGCTTGGATGGCTACTTTGTGTAATTAAACTGTGCCTCATTAAGGTTCTGTTTTAAAAACAACTTTCATTAAAATTTTTTCTCTAGTTTTTAGTAGATAATTGCCTTGTCTCTGAAAACACTAATGTGTTGTACAGATGTCAGTCATTTTTGGTTTGGGGTGGTTTATGGAGGGGCAAGAATGTTTTGGGGGGCTAGAAAGGTGATTTTTTTTTTTCTGTCATGGTCAGCACTATTGATCTCAATCCACCACTTGACTCTGGCAGCTGAGTGTCCGGGGTTTTATAAACACATCAGAGATCTTCCTAGTACTGTCTGTTGTCAGTCAGAATGCAGGGGCTCTGCATCACACAGAGAGGTCTTACTTTCAATATTTTGGTTACTTGGAAGCTAACTTCTAAGTGGAAAAGGGAGATAGGATTCATTTGGTCTTTATATAGACATCTACAGTTTTATACATTTTAACTTTGGCCTGTATGCTTATTGTAGTTTTAAAGTCTGTCTTGAAAGTGTATGCTCATGAACTATAAAGAACTTCTCTAGCCTTTCTCCCTTATTGGGCTTGGTAATTACGGGAGCAGTTGCTCATTTATTCCTATAAATATCTGAAATCTACACCACTCCCTATGCTCATCTACAGACTTGTTTCAGAAAGGAAAAAGCTTGTTCAGACATTTATTGTAATTTTTGTCTGGTCTTAACAGGCTTTTTTAAAAAATAATAATAATATTAAAATTGAGCCAAGTGCAACCATGCACATCTATAGTCCCAGCTGAGGCAGGAGGATCACCTGAACTCAGGAGTTCAAGGCTAGCCTGAGCAATATTGTAATGCTCTGTCTCAAAGAAAAAAGAAAAACAAAAAACTGGAGAAACTATCAAACATGCTTAACTATAGCCCCAACTTAGTTACTCCAGTTTGATACCTAAATGACACTGTACATATATAATTGATCCTAGTAAGCATTTTCATTTTGTCTAAAAGAGAGCTCTACTCACTTTCTCTGGAAGTGGTCTACCCGCTCCATCTCATACTTGAAGTATATGCAATATATTTTTAGTAATGACTTGGTGCTTTGAATAATTGTTCATATCTTTCATCATAGTTAAGATAACCAAATCATTTTCTACAGTAGAGACTTTATATTAATCTCCAAGTCTCTGACATAGAAGAAAATATTGGAGTTAAAAAAATTGATGAGATAGGATCAGAACAAGATTCGAGATTCATTGGCCAATTTAAAAATTGGAAAGATAGCTTAGTGGTTAAGAGCACTGGCTGCTCTTCCAGGGGACCTGGGTTCAGTTCCTGTCATCCACATGTACGCTCATAACTGTCTATAACTCCACCTTTATACAGACATACATGCAATGAAAGCACCAGTGCACATTAAAAAATATTTTTCTAAGAATGTTGGAAGTCAGGTGACTCATACCTGTAATCCTAACACTCAGAAAGCTGGGGCAGGAGGATTATCATGTTCAAGTCAGAGTAGACTGTAGAATAAGACCCTATCTCAAAAACTAAAAAGATAAAAATTGAGAATATCATAGCATGCTTATTCTATTTATAAACACTGACGATGTCAGAAATGAATGTAAAACTGAGTGACAGATTCTTGAAGCATTTGGGAGGCATTAACTATATACAACATTTATTCCAAAATAGAATTTTTATGTGTTCCTTTTACAAATACTTCAAAGCCTACCATTTAATTAAAAACAAACATGGGGTTAATTGACTCAGTAGTTAAGAGCACTGACTGCTCTTGCAAAAGACCTAGGTTCTGTTCTCAACACCTACATGGTGGCTCACAACTATCGGTAACCCCAGTTCCAAGTGCTCCTGTGTTCTGGCTTCCTCAGGCACTAGGTATGCATGTGATGTGCATGCATGAATGCAGACAAACGCATAAAAAAGGAAACACAGATAGCTCAGTGGGTAGGTGCTTGCTGCCCAAGCCTGGAAACCAGAGTTCAATCCACGTAAGGGAGGAAGGTGAGAACCAACCACACAGGGTTATCCGACATCCACTGACTTGGGGTGCTTATGCCCATGCAGGCACACATAGTGATGACTTTTCACATTCAAAAGAATGTCTGACAGTGAGTGCTTATGCAGACTCAGATGTGTACAGGGATTGCTGTTAGGCATTGGATTGTGGCTCACTGTGACCCATGCAGCTTGCCCTCACTCACTATCGTTCTGTGCTGTAAGGTGTGGATCCAGAGTTGTATGAATTAACAACTGCTAAGCTGGAGACCTCCGCTTCAAGCCTCAAAGTGACTGATGCATTTGCGAAGCTCATGTCTACAGTGGAGAAGACAAGCACGTCAACCAGGTAACCTCCTCTGAGAAACACCCCCTGTCCCTTTATGTTTGTGGAGAAGCATTTTTTCAGAACCACTTTCACGCTGCTGGTGTTACACAGGCTCCTCTATGTTTACTTGGAAATGAAAATGGTCAAGATCTTTTTTATTTTTAAAACTTTGGCTAATGTGCACTCTAACCTGAGGCATTATGTACTCCTTTACCAAACTTACGGTGAGCCTCATTAGGGGCAGTTATCTCCTGGTGTTAGAGCCAGAGGAAAGAAATGTCACTTGGACCTTGTATTTAGAGTTTAACAGCGTCAAGTAATTCTTGCCTTGACATGCTAGGCATCAGATAAGGCAAGTCCTAGTGGTGAGGAGCACTTCTCACAGGACACCGGTCACTAGTGCCAGGGCAGATAATGATGGTTAGCACTGTTCCACACATCACCATCATCTGCATTCAAGAGTTGTTTCTATGTCAGTTGCCCACTTTGGAGAAGTTTAGAATTTCCTATTGAATAACACTTGCCATTTAGACTTATCTTTTAAGTTAATTATTTCGTAAGAAACATGTATTTCTTCCTTTTTCTTATTTTTTTTTAAATTTTAGACTAAATTATTGCAATCTTTTTGGGTTTTTGTTTAAGACAGAGTTTCTCTGTGTGGCTTTGACTGTCTTGAAACTTGTTATATAGACCAGTCTGGCCTTGAATTTAGAATCACATGCACCTGTCACCCCAGTGCTAGAGCTAAAGGTACACCACCACGCCTAACATAACCGATCACAGTGTCTTTTAAATTTTATTCTTGGGCTGGAGAGATGGCTCAGAGGTTAAGAGCACTGACTGTTCTTCCATAGGTCCCGAGTTCAATTCCCAGCAACCATCTGTAATGATATCTGGTACCCTCTTCTGTACACTGTGTACATAATAATAAATCTTTAGAAAAATTATTCTTTATGGGTGTCCAATCAACAGATAGTCACAGTTTTGAAAAGCTGCTGTTACAGGTTTTATGACTGTAGGTGCCTTTAACTTTCCCAGGAAATAGATTTGGAGCATGTAGGTCCTTTTGTCCACAGGTTCACTCCATTGCTATAATGGCCATGCATTGTCTTTGCCTCTTAAATGAACCTTTTGCTAAGGACACCTGTTTTGGGATTTGCGCTTTTATTTTCTGTGACTCCCCTGCTGTTTTTGAGCCAATCCTTCTGTTTCCTTACCCCTTTCCCTTGCTCCCAGCTATGAAAATTCATCTTCTGTGCCAGTAGGAGGAGCTATATCCTCGTTGTTAGCTGTATGCCTTCCTTTATTAAGGACTCTTGACATCCACTATTATGTCAGCCCAGCCTCTATTAAACTTCTCTCTCATCTTCTGAAATAAAGAGGAAACTAAAACTGTAGCACACATCTAAGAGGCAAGTTGTAGCTGCCAAAGAGACTTTCTCTAATAATTACCTGACCTTTCTGGACTGGAAAACAAATCCAGGCTCTACCACTGGGCTAGTGTCTCAGATCCACTCTAACATGTAAATGAAATAAACTGAAAACAAGCTCCAACTTTGGATTTCATTTAGAAGGATGGATGTTGCTCTTTGAAAATGGTGAGAAAAAAATATCCATATCTTAGTATTTAAAGTTATACTGTATTACCAGAGGAATTTGGGTGTTTTGTTTTTGCAGGGGCAGGAGCTGTTTTCTCTCTCTCTCTCTCTCTCTCTCTCTCTCTCTCTCTTCTTTTCTTCTCTTTTCTTTTCTTACGTTCCTCCCCATGCATGCTGAGCAAATGTCTAAAGAAGAGCATGAGCCCCAGCCTTCCATGAACGAATCTTAGTTTCATGGAGAAAAGACAGGCAAGTGAGATTTCAAAAGGCTTTTTCAGTACCTTAATCATTAGGACTTTTTTCTTTTTAAGTAAAGGTTCTCAAAGCATCTTGGCTTTTGACATTACATAGAAGGTTGAGTGGAAAAGCTTTATAAAGAGCTACAGGCTAAGAAAGGGTTAAAGCAGTAGTTGAAGTATATGTAGTAAAGCCTGTAATTTCAGCACTCAGAAAGCTGAGGCAAGAGGATCATAAACTTGAGGCCAGCCTAGGCTAAAAAGCAGAATTCTGTCTCTAAAGGCAAAGAAACTGTAGTTGGGAGAGGAAAGGACATTTACCGTGAAACATGTCTTTTTTTCATTTCTAAAATGGTGTTTGTTTAGTTATTGTTAGGGTGCTGAATGCTGGAGCCTGGTGCACATGTGATGGCCGGAAGGCAATGGTGGCATCAGTTCTCTCGTTCTACCTTGTGAGTTCCAGGGAACAAGTTCATGTTGTCAGAGTCCTTGGCTGACTGAGCCCTCTTGTACGCTCACACCAGTTCCCAAGAGCCTTTGAGTACTGTAACGTGATGGGGTCTTCTCCTCCCAGGGACTCTAGTTTCTCACTTCATTTCTTTTCTTGTTTGTCTGTGGTGAGTGTTTTGATGTGTTCTGTTGTCCCTCCTTAGGCAGCCTGGTACCCACATACTACAGGCATCTGGCTGTGGCGAGGATGTTCTTCCCAGGTCTGGTACATGCCAGGCGAGCAATGCACCCTGATCTGCATCACCAGCACTCACTGTGTTGTTTATAAAGAAATCCAAGTTCTTAGTTTGCAGATAGTTCCATCTTGTTCAACCATTATATTTGGAGAAAGGTTATTATCTAAGTTAGTGTGTGGTCATCTGGGTAGTGGCTACCGAAAGGCCTCTGACTGAGATTTGTACAGGCCAAAGAACTACTGGCTAACAGGAGTACTGTGGGGTTCTCAGTTTGGGATTTTATTTAGTTAACATCATAAAATTTATCTCTCATGAGTGTGAATTCACTATTTTTAGTAAGTTTACAAGGCTTTGTAACTATCATGAAATTAACAAAAACTGTTTATTACCTTCAGCCTGGAATCCTCTATGTATGTTTCCTATTCCATTGTGTAGTGTGAGGATAGGCTTTTGTTTAGTTGGGGCTTTTTCTCTTGAGTTATCATCTCAGGCCGAGGTTCTAGCTCTGCAGTAGCCTGTGCCTAGCGTGCACAGGTCCTGGGTTTGATCCCCTGCAAACATGGCAGGGGCGGGGCAAGCATACTCAAGTTTGCCTCAAACTCAGTATTCCTCCCCCTCCTAGGTGCCTGATTACAGATGTGCACACAGGGCTCCGTGGTCTGTGGTGACTGGTTGAGGGAAGGCCTCCTGATGCTCACTGACTTTGAAAACCTGATCCTCTTGGCATTCACCTCCCGAGTGCTGAGATGGGATGTTTTATATTCCCACCAAATAACGGCTTTCCAATTTCTCCAAATTCTCTACAAAACATGTCTGGCTTTTCTGTTGTAGCTATGCCAGTGGGTATGAAGTTGTGTCTCGTCATTGTAATTTGCATTTCCCTGGTAGCAAAACTATTGAGCATTTTCTAATGTACTTATTAGCATCCATGCAACTGCCTTTGAGGATGCTGCTTCAGATTCTCTGCCTGATTTCAGTCAGATTATTTGTAAGCGTTCATTATAGGCTACAAATACCAGACCTTGGAGTTGGAAAGGTGGCATAGTGGTTAATAGTACTGGCTGCTCTTCCAGAAGACCCAGATTCAATTCCCATCACCCATGTGGCAGCTCACAACTATCTGTAATTCTGATTTCAGGGCTTCCGACACCCTCACACGGACATACATGCAGGCAAAACACTGATGCATATAAAATAAAAATCAGCAAATTATATTTTAAAAATACCAGACTTTCTCAGATACATGATTTTCAAATGTTTGCTTCTCTGTTACCCTTTCAGTTTTTGTACCATGTATTGACATTCAAAAAACATTAGGCTTTATCAAAACAAATCTTTTTTTCTTTTGATATTTGTGCTTTAGGTTGAAGAAATGGTTGCCTGATTCAAAATTGGGAGGATATTACAGCTAAGAGTTTATAATTTCAACCCTTATAAGTTGGTCTTTAATGCATTTTAGTTTTAGGGTTTTTTTGGTTGGTTGTTTGGGGTCGGCGGCGGGGGTGTTTTTGTTTTGAGAAAGGATCTCTTTGTAGCCCTGTCTTTCCTGGAACTCACTCCATAGACCAGGCTGGCCTCAAACTCAGATCTGCTTGCCTCTGCCTTCGAAAGGCTGGGGCTATACACACCCAACTTTCTAATGCATTTTTAATTCATTTTAATGTGGTGGAAGGTGGGAGAAGTCTATATTCTGTTCCTCCCACCCTGCCCTGCCTTAGGCATATCCGGTTATCCTGACAGTTTCTTGAAAAGTTTCTTTACCCTTTTGAAAGATCTTGTCATGTCTGTTTTTTGAGGAGAAGTGAATCGATCATAGGCCATTCTAGAGTTTGTGTGTAGTCATTGACAAAAAGTAAATGTCAGCTGAAAGGGAATGGAGATGGACGTTATTATTCTCAAGTTCTCAAGCATGTATTTGGGTATTTAATAAGAATAGCTCACATACAAATACATGCACAGACTTAAAAATTGTGGGAACTTGGGGCTGGTGTTTTCTGCAAGTAGTGTTCACTGAGTTCTTTATCCCCCCTAATCTTCTATAAACTAGACATTAAACCAGAGGCTTGCAAATACAGATTAGACATTTTGCCTGGACTATAACAGAAATCTTAGCACATTGAAAATGTCTGACACTCTGGTGATTGCATGGCTACAGGCTGACCATTTCACTCTGCAGTCCATATTAATGATGCTAAGACCAAGCCTAGGAAGTAAGACACTTCTTTGACTTTGAAGTGATGCAATTATTTACTAGTTCCTCAAGCATCTAGTGATGTGTTATCATTAATTGCAATCTAAAATGTAAACCTTAATTTTTTCAAATGTAGGATCACCATTGTGTTCTTCTAAGTAGGGCTGGGTTGAATATTGATTGGTTCATCTACTGATATGATAACCATGAAAAGAAAGAATTGGGCTTCTTGTAGTCAATTTTAAATAATCTTTGGTCTGAAGTTGATCTGTATATAAATATATAATCTATGTGACTATAATGATCCTTTCAACATATTTAGCAACCTGGATGGTTTGAATGGCATTGTGCACTGTTTGGGCACATTTGCTTTTCATTAGACACTTTCTTCAGCTTACCCACTAGTTCACCAGATTTCTGTGCATCTGTGATGTGCTTCAAGCTACTTATTACACTGAGGGAGATGTGCTTAAACAGACATTGTCTACAAGGCCAGAGGCTGTATGTTTGCAGATTGCCTCCCCCAGTTCCGGCCTGCACCCAGTTCTCATGCTGCTGCCTGTATCCCAGCTCGGCTGAAGACTTTCTCTTGGAATTCCCCAGTAGGTTAGGAAAGCCTGAGGTTAAATGACTTTACCAGGCCTTGCACCACCCTGTTCATGTTGAGGTAATTTTTGCTAGTTTTGCAGCAGGCAGGGGAAATCCACGATGGCTGACTGTTACTAAGGCTTTAACACTCTACTTGTGCTTACTAATGTTTGAAAACTGTGGTTGGGTAGATGCTTCCAGCCTTAACTGAAGCTTTGAGCCTAAACACATGTACATATCTGTCTGCTTTTATGCTTGATTTCATGAACAACAAAAGAGGCATGTACACTGTTCCTCATTTAGCAGCTAGCAGAGGAAAAGCCAGTCAGATGCCCTAAGACTGGAGGGAATTTCTTTCCCATTTGACCTGTAGCACAATCCCATTAACACACTGTCTTTTCTCATTGGCTGACAGGAAACCAAAAAGAGAGGAACATCTAAGTGAAGAAGCTGCGAAGGTGATCGCCAGCCTTCCTGACTTGACCTTCATGCATGCCAAGGTGTTGATGTTCCCAGCCACACTGACACCTTCCACAAGCTCCCAGGAACAAGCAGATGGATAGCTAATTGAATTGGACAGTTTCAATACTACTTCTTTCCTCCATCCCTTTTCTGCCATCAGAAACATATCTGCTGTAATTTAAAAGTAAATAAATACATTCAAGTTCAGCTGATTTGTTGGTAAGCCACACTAGAAAGGTATACATAGTAATGTATATTTATTTACATATTGAAGTCCTAAATTTATATTAGAAAAAAGTGTAAATAATTGGGGATGAACATTTTTGAAGATTTATTCTTTTGTGTTGCTGGGGTGTATACATTTATGTCTTTGTGAAATACACTGGTGGTGTCCTTCTTTAAAAAACAAAAAACTTTTGAAATAAAAAAGAAAATTAAGAACTCAAATCTGCACTGTCTGTGAGGTCCCCTCAGTCTTTCCCACTGCATTGACCACCACTGTCTCCCGCTGTACTGCTGTACTTTGACTATTACAAAAGCCCACATCTGTCTGATTTTCAGTTTTGTATGTGATGGTTTGTGTCAGGCCTAGCTTTTGTTAACTTCCCTGGGCTCTGTTTTTAGTCTTTTCAATCTGGCATGTTGCTGTGTGACCTTTTTCAGAGGTCATCACTGCTCTCTGGTTGGAGGGTGTGGATCACTGTCAGAATTTGATTGGAGGCTTGAATGAGACTGTGCCTGTTTTAATTAGTGCGATTTGAAGAAGGACCAAATGATATGAATGTCTTAAAATGAAATTTGTTAGAAATCTTTGTGTTCTATCATACCATTAATTTTTTTTTTTTTTGAGGATTTTGCACAGTGTAAAATGACATAATCATAGATTGCTATGGTTTAGGCTGTATATACCGTTTTAAAAAAAACAAAAAAACTATGGGTTTTAAATGTTTGGGGAAATTCCTATGGAAAAAAGAGAGACATGTAGAAGAGCCTCTAACAAGGTTAATATGCATGCCCAAGGTTTTTGAGATTTCAGTGTGTAAATTTCTTTTAGCTTACACAATAATAAAATGATTTAAAAGAAATTTAGCCTTTTGTCTTTGTACTTTAGCATCTCAGGGAAAATATGATACATCTGGATGTGAGGTTTTATTCTGAACTAATGAGTTTTGTTCCAAATGAATTAATTTGGTAGGACTTCTACCTGGTTAAAATCAAGAGGAATTAGAAACTGGTCTCTAAGAACTGAATCATGAGGCTGGAGCCAGGGGCCAAGAGCACTTGTCCTTGCAAAAGATCCAGATTCTAGCCCCAGGTGGCCCACAACTGTCCATGACTACAGTTCCAGAGCATCTGACCCTCTGACACTGGGGAGCACCAGGCACAATTATGTTAACAGACACACATGCAGGCAAAACATTCATACACAGAAAATGAAATAAACGAAGCTAAAAAGCTCTAGGGCCAGCTAGCCGGGTTTACACAGTGGCAAAGAGGATGCTTCAAACAAGGTAGAAAGGCAACAACCAAAGGTTGTCTGCAATGACCCACATATGTGCCCCCCAACTGAAATATTTTTATATGTACAACATGAGCTTATAAAAGAAATCCACATGATTTGTTTCAGCGTGTCTTCAGAATATTGAGATACTTAAATAAGAACGTGTCTTCAGAATATTGAGATAGTTAAATAAGAACTTACAGTGCTGTGCAGTGATGGTGAACACACCTTTAATCCTAGCACTCGGGAAGGAGAGGTAGACAGCTCTTTGAGTTCAGAGACCAGCCTGATCTATGGAGAGAGTTCCAGAGCAAACACACACACACACACACACACACACACACACACACACAACCACATGGCGGCTCACAAACGTACTGACCACTGGCATCAAGCACACATGAGCTGCATATACACACATTCAGATAAAATAACCACACACACATACACAAGCCTAAAACAAAAGAAGTTCTAGAATATTGTCAGACATTTGCCAGAAAAAAAGTTACATTTACTGGAGAAGATGGCAGCCTACAGTGTCCACTAGAAAGTTCTAGTGGAAGGCTTAACACCATTGACAGCTTCTGGTTGCTAGGTAAGTATGGCCTAGGGTGACAAATGCTTCAAGTCTCTGATAGTTTAGGCATAAAGTGAGGAGTTGGGGCCACTGTACAGCACTGTCCTCCCAGCCAGTCGACGTGTCCACGAGTTCATCTGAGCCTGCTTACAGTCAATAGATGTGCTTGCTGACTGTTGGCCTCTCTCACGGAATTGAGAATGGGGAGCCATGGGACCCTCACCTGAGTACCCAGCCAGTTCTATGCAACTTGGCCCTAATTGCATATGGCCTTTAGGTCTTGAGTGGGCACCATCCATACAGGGTGCAGACATCCCGTGTGGCTGTTTTTGGATACTCATGTTTCTACCAGGAGCCCCTCATTCGCACCCTGCAATCATGGGAGGAGAGGGACAGAGCTGGTGGAATGAAGCTGCTTTGTCATTGGAACTTTACAAGGAGGGGTGTGTATTGCATAGTCTCCCCACCCAGGATGAAAATGCTCATGAGTGTGAAGGCTATCTTGACTATATCTAGAATTAACTAAAACCCAAAAATGGTTGGGCACACCTGTTAGGGATTTTTGCTAAATTAAATCATTTGAAGTGAGAAGAACCACTTCTAATTCAGATCTTTGAAGTAGGAAGATAAGTCTTTAATCTGGATCTTTAGAGGTGGGAAGCCTCTAATCTGGGTCACACCTGCTGGCAGCCTGTGCGAGGACTTGGAGGAAGGAAGCCTGCTCTGTCCGCTTGCTCCCACCCCCCTAGCAAGTCCACTCCTTCGCTGGCATCAGAGCCTACTTCTGGACTCCAGCATATACTCAAGGCCAGCTGAGGCATCAGCCTCATGGACTGAACAACTACTGGATGTTTGGACCTTCCAATTGTAGGCAGCCAGCTGCTAAGTCATTCTATATAAATCCCCTTTCTCTATTGAGAGGGATTCAGTCTAAAGTTCTGCTATTCTAGAACTCTTGATTAATACAAGGGATAAAGAATCCAAACTGAGGATACAGCTCAGCAGTCAAGCATGTGTCACAGTTTCACATGCATAATGCTCTGAATTTGACCGCAAGCATGTATGCTTGTTGACCCCCACCCCACCCCACACACACAGAGAAAATTGAGATGGAAGCAACTTAGGGAGTCTAGGCTTTTAGGGATGAAAGGTGACCTGCTTAGTGCTCCTCCAAACCTCTAGAGTCCCCAGAGGCATCAGAGCCAGGGTACACATGCAGCCAGGGTTTGTCTTGCGGTGAAACACCCTAGGCTAATATCCAGGCTGAGTGGTTACAGACAATCCTGTTCAAGTCAGTTCTCATAGCTGAAGAAATCGAAGCATAAATAAACTGACTTGTATACAACAGTCACAGCCATAACCAGAGGCACGACATAAGCCCAGCTTCTGTTTACACTTCCCTGTGTGCTCCCTCAGAAAAATGGCTTGTGCAGTCTGAACATGTACAGGGTTGCACTGGCTCAGGACCACTCAAAGAAACACACACACTCTGTTGCTATCACTATGATTAGGGAATGATGTGGGATGTCTTTCTGTATGTTGTGAATTATCATTGAATAATAAAAGAACTGTTTTGGCCTATGGCAGGCCAGCTTATAGTCAGGCAGGAATCCAAGCATAGATAAAGGGCAGAGTCACTCAGAGACTTGATCCAGTTGCCCAAGAAGCAAGCTATAATGGAGTAGAGGTAAGCCATGTGCCATGTGGCAAGACACAGATGAATAGAATTGGGTTAAGTTTTAAGAGCTAGCAAGCAATAAGCCTGAGCCATAGGCCAAACAGCATGTAATAAATATAAGCCTTTGTGTGATTATTTAGAACTGCTGGTCCAGGTCTCAGGGTTAGGCAGGGCCAGAAACTTCTTACTACAAGGGAAAGTCATCATAACCTTTCTGTTGTTTCAAGCTGTGCCCTTGTGTTGTTGGATAAACCTGATCCTTTCCCCACACGTCTGAAGGTCTCCTCTATCCACGTTCTCTGAATGTCAGTGTGTTCCTCAGGCTGGACCAGCTATCACCTCACTGACATGGGCTTCATGTTTGTTCTAATTCAGACACTTAACTACTTCTAAAATTCTATCCCTGGAGATGACACATCCGCTTCTTTAACTCATGGAAATGAGTAGTTCCCATACACACACCTACTATCAAATTAGACCTTCTGTCGTCAGAAAGTTTTTAAAGCCTAAAAGCAACTTTTACATTTATTCTTTTCCAATCTTACTATGTCCGTTTTAGACACTGTTTCAGACGTCCACTGCCCCCAAATTGTTATTTTACACCAGTGTGTGTAGTCTCTTACGTCCTTCAGCTTTGTCATCCACTGACAAATAAATAAACATACTTCATGATCCAGATCACCAAAATGAACCCTGGCCAGCAGGAAGCCGTACAAAAGCCTTCATGGAGCACCAGGCAGGCTCTGGTCCCAGGGCTTCTCAACAGATGACACCACACTTCTTCATCTGCTGAACCCAGTCACAGCACCCATGACAGACATGGGCCATCATAAGCATTTACTCTACATGTCCCGAGAGGTGATCAGTCCAGGATGAAACGGTCAGCCAGGTGTGGGGGCTCTCAGGAGGCTGAGGCAGGAGGATCGGGAGTTGAAAGACAGTTTGGGCTGCAAGAGAGAGGTTTGAAAGGACAAAATGGCGACCATTCAGGTCCAAGGGGGATAATCCACATCATCCAGGGCACACAGTAAACACTGAGAGAGTAATTTTTATCATCATCCATTCGGGTCAGTGTTCTGTCACTACAGACGAAGATAAGAACAGAGGAACACAGGTAACTGTCTCCCTAACAGTAGTAGCCAAATGTAGAGCTAAAGCCACCCTGTTTCTGTAAGCTGCCATTTCAGTTTCCTTAAACTCTGAATGACAGTGTGAACGGTGCCCTCAGTCCCCTGACCCGGGACCAGGGATGCAGGCCACCAAAGACCAAAGGACCAAGGCATGAGAATCAGGAAACCACAGAATGGGGTTGCTCTAATCTTTAGCTTCAGTCTATTTCCTCTCTAGGTCCCTCAAGCAAAAAGCTTTCCAAAGATCAGGCATGGTGTGCATGCCTGCAATTCCAGCACTCAGAAGGCAGAGGGAGAAGATTCCACGTTTGAGGCCGGCCAATCTGGACTACATAGGTCCTGATTCAATTTCAAATGAGAGAAGAAAAAGTGGGTGGGGGGGGGGAAAGGAGGAGAAAAGAAGAGGGAGGAGGGGGAGGGGGGAGGGTGGACCAGTCCCAGTGTTCTGGGTGGGGCTTTTCCTGGCCTGGCCTCCAGCTGCCAGCCTTATTGGAGGTCCAGGATTCCAGCTTTAGTTCCCTTCACCATGTACGAACCCCAAGTGCCCCGTGTATGAACCCTCACATGCCTCGTGTTCGCTGCCCTTGCTAGGCACTCTTTCCAGTGTCCATCATATCCAGTGCTCACTCCTGCCTGTTCTCCTGGCCTGCCCTTCAGCCTCGGGGTCTAGAGTCCTGTCAATCACACCTCTCCGTCACACAGCTACTTTCTCCCTCCAGGCCCACCCATCTTACCTGACTCCTGTTCAGCTTCCAGATGGCATGTCCTTGTCTTCCTTCCGCCCAGTCTAAGCTGCCTAAAACAAACCTCTTACCCAGGAACACCTTTCTGCCTCTTTGCAAACCCACTGGCCATATAACCCTTAAAATAAAACTAGTTGCATTAATTAAAAACTGTCATGAAATACATGCTACACCCCACCCCACCCCCTACTCATATTTAAACACTTGGTTCCCAGCTGGCGGGGCTAACTTGGAAGGTTCTGAGAACTCTGGGAGCTGTGAGTAGTCGGGAAGTGGGTCACTGAGGGCGGATCCTTGAGCGCTATATTCTGATCCCTCCCTCTCTGCACAGTGATTTTGAATAGCCATTAGCATATGCTCCCACAACAACACATCTTCCCGACAGTGATGATCTTTGAGCCAAAATAAACCTTTCTTCCCTTAGGTTGCTTCTTTTCAGTGCTGTCACGGGGACCCAGTGACGGACAGACCCTGTTCTTACGATGACACCAAGATGCTCTTAGTGTACTTACTGGTGAGGGCACAAAGACTGGGAATGTTCCAGGCCTCCCCCAAGAGCACTGAGCCAGAAAGGAGAGTCCTGCACCCAGGTCCAGATGATCACAAAGCCTGACAGTCACACTATTGGTGTCAGAGGCCTCACTTCCTGTCAGCCACCTCACTTCCTGTCAGCCTTGTACTCTTCTCTCAGGTCTCTGCTCCTTGAGAACAGGGGTCTGTCTGTCTGCATGTCCCCTGGACTCCACATGACACTGAGCACACGACATGACATGACACAACAGAACATGAACCACCCAGAGAAACACTGGTGTTCTTTCTAGAAACTGTTTTGTCTGCCAGCAAATACTGGGAATCCAACCTCAAGCTCTGTCTGAAATCACATACCCCCCACCCCTCAAATTCAGTCACTGACTTGATTCACTGGGCTCTGAGATAACCCCTACCAAGCCAGCAACCCCCAGTCTACAGGGCTTCAATGCGGCCAATACTGGTTGATTTGGTTTTGACTTCATCCCTGCCTTGGATGAACTGGAAAACACTGAATGGGAGATTGCAGGGCCCCCACACTATCCCTTACAGTAGTGCACCACTCATGATGGTGTGGTGGCACAGGCCTAGGATAGGGGTGTGGTGGGGTGTGAGGTGGCCAAAACAGGAAGATCTCAAAGTCTAGGCTAACCTGGGTTACACAGTGAGATCCTATCCCTAAAATGGCAAAAAAGCACTAGAGAACCTGAATATGTTGTCTAGTTTTACACCAACATGACACAGTCTAGTCATTTGGAAAGAACCTCAACTGAAAAAAAATGTCCATGGGACCAGATTGGCCTGTGGGCAAGTTTGTGGGGCGTTTTCTTGATTGATGGTTGATGTGAGAGAGCCCAGCCCACTGTGGGTGGTGCCACCCCTAGGCTGGTGGTCCTGATGCTATAAGAAGAACAGGCTGAACACGCCTTGAGAAGCAAGCTGGTAAGCAGCATTTCCATGGTCTTTGCATCAGTTCCTGCCCCCCCCCCCAGCAAGTGATGGGCTGTGATGTAGAACTATAAATAAGATAAATGCTTTTCTCCCCAAGTTGCTTTTGGTCATGATGTTTTATCACAGCAATAGAAATCCTAACAGACACCAGCTCTGCAAGAGTCTGCAGACCTAGGTAGCATACTCACAGGAAATCAGAAGACACCTTAATTTCCGACCAGGCCAACCATGGCTCACAGTGCTCACATGACCTGTTCTAGAATCCCCAAAGCTTGAGATTCCTGCAGGAGGGGCTCCGTAGACATAACAGTCAAACTCTAGTTGACACAAGGTGTGTGCTCAAAGGCTAACAGCACAGACTGCTGAATCCTGCCAGCCCAGCCGAAGCCAGCACGATCCTGCCAGAGAGGCTCCCTTGCCACCACTAGGGGACCGACCCTTTCCCTGCTGCCCCTATCTTTATTCTGGCTCACAGGGGATGCCCTGCCCCATCCTCCAGGACCTCTCATCTACACCCCCCTCCCTCTTTATAACCACCTCTCTGGGCCCCTGGGCCCACACAGCATTGTTTAGAGCAAGGGAGACGGGTGTTGCTAGGCTTCATTCACAGGGTTTGCTGCTGTAGATTTTGGGGAGAAAATGCCTTAGTCAGCAGCCTGGAGTCCTCCACTCACACTGAAATCCGGACACTTCTTTCCTGCCCCAGGTTTTTTTGGTTTTGTGGCTACAGACTAACATCTGTGAAGCAGACAGGACTACATGAGTCCTATGTCACAGACACCTGTTGAAAGGGTACATTCGGGGTAGAAAATCTGGGCACAGCCCACAAGGGACAGCTGGTATTATTTATCTAATATCAGCCTTAACCAATGGGAAAACAGAAAGAGTATGGGCAGCCCAGCACTGAGGGAGACAGGAAAGGTGGCCTGCTGGCTGCGTGCACTGGCAGGGTCTGCTGTGGGCGCCTTTGTTTGAATGACTGGTGAGGGAGTCTGCCACCATGGTACGCATCTCCACAGATGCTGGTACACATCTCCACAGAAAAAGGGTCCTCCCAAGCACTTCCAAAAAAGGCAATGTTAGCCAGTTTGGGGATTGTGAAAGAAAGGGAATGAGCCATTGTTTTAAATAATCCAACATGTGGCCAGGGAGGGACTGAAGAACAGGCTTGGCTGGAGCCCATCCTGCATCAGAGGCAACTCACAGACCCTGCTGCCTCAAGGCTTCCCTTGGCCCTGCTCACAAGCAGACACCTGCCCCAAGACAAAAAAGATCCTGAGTCTGGAGGATGATAGTGCATGCTCAGAAGGCAGGAGCAGTCAGATTTCTGTGAGTTCAAAGCCAGCCTGAACAGAGCGAGTTCCAGGACAACCAAAGCTACACAGAAAAACCCTGTCTTAGAAAAACAAACAAACCAAAGGCATCTTGAGCCTTTGATGGCATGGGTATGGCCTGAATGCTGCTTCCAGAAGAGAGGCAGGGAAAAGCAACGGTGTTACATGGAAGCCTGGCACCAGCACTTCCTACTGAAACCACAGACCAGTCTATAAAATGGGAACATAGAGAAAAAACATGGAAATGCCCTCTTAGGAGGGTCCTGAGTCCTCCATGTCCTAGACCAGGTACTTTTCTAACAGAAATCAGTTGGTCACGATTCCAGAAATGAGAAGTCCGAGAGAAGTTTCCAGCAGACTCCATATCAGCCGAGGTCATCCTGTCTTATGGATAATGAACCCATGCTGCCTCCTCACAAGCTGGAAGGCGGAAAGGGCCCTCAGGCCTCTTTTTAGGACACTAATCCCATCTGTGAGGACTTTGCCCTTAACAGCCTGTCTCCTCCCTGATGTCTCCCTCAGCTGCTGATGAAGTGTGAAGTGGGGGGGGCTTCTCTATGAATTTGAAGGACAGCAGCCTTGGAACCACAGCACTCACGTTATGTGTATAGCATGACATTCAGAAATGCAAAGAACTCAAGGAATGTTAGGTGCCATTATATAGGACTGACATACTGTTTCCATTGAGTCCTACAGTATGTCAGGCTTGGCTTGACAGAATCAAATCCCCAGGAACCAGCAAGCCAGCTGTTTGTGATCAGGATGGCCGGAAGGGCAAAGCATAGGCAAGGCTCAGTATTTCTGGAATCCAGAGAGACTTCTGAGGGCCTTCCTGGGCACTTCCAGAAACAGACCTGTGACAGTTCCCTGCATTTTTAACTGTCTCATGGTATACCTGTGTCTGGTGAGCTTAAATCTGAGTAGGGTATGGATGTGGGAGAGCCCTTGGAAATGAATTCCAATACTCCATCTGTGTGTTCATATGTTATCAGACACCTCCTATATGCCACACGCTGGGCACACTGCCCACCCAAGAAGGCTGCCCCACTCTTGAAGCGTACCATTCTCCTCCCATGGGCTCTTTCCCAAACCTTAATCATCACAGAATTCTGTTATTTACTTAGCTGAACTTTTTCAGAATTAATGATGAACATCATCAATCATGCTCACAAACTCAGACCAGATCCAGCCATTCCTGACCAATCCCTACATCATCCTCACCCTGAAAGAGACAACAGTTCCTGGACGCCATCTGAAGCCTACAGCTTACCTGTTAAGTCTGCTGGAGGGGAGGGGCCATTCAGCCCACTGGCTGTGTGTTCGTTTGGATGTGACCTGTTCTCCATCCCCACACCTCACAGCACTGCTCCCATACCTCACAGTTGTCCTGTGGACCATCCCACATCCAGGATTTATCTGATTGTCTCCCTCTGGTGCCTCTTAGCTTATCCCTTGGTTCCCCTGACAGTGTTCAGCCACCTTGTCACCAGAGATCCCCGCGGTGGGAATTGTCTCTGTGGCCATCACTTCTGCTGGGCTAACCACATGAGCAGAGTGTGCAGCTTTCCAGAAGCCATCCCTACCACGGCACAGATCTCGCTCCTCCTTCGGGCAGCTTGCCCTCCGCCCACCCTAGGGTAGAGCCCCGGCTGGAACCGGCTCACTGTCTTTTATCCCGAGCTCACACTATGGTCCATGTGTCTGCTTACTGCCTTCTCCGCCCTTCTGCCCACACTGTAGACCTCATTAGGACCGAGTGGCTGCTGCCCTGCTCACGGCTACCCCC
This sequence comes from Sigmodon hispidus, assembly GCA_004025045.1. Lineage (NCBI taxonomy): Eukaryota > Metazoa > Chordata > Mammalia > Rodentia > Cricetidae > Sigmodon > Sigmodon hispidus. The sequence goes on along the minus strand of PVIH01005114.1, from coordinate 21,580 downwards.
AGCTCCTAGAGCGTGTCCCACACAGGGACGACCTGAAGAACACGGAAATGGGTGGTGATGCCTGAACCCCTAATGCGATGCTGTGCTCACAGCTGCTCCAAGCTAACACTGACCATCTTCCCAGCGACACGGGACAAAATTCTGAAACTATACTTAACAGACTCAAGTTAGCTTAGGGTTTTGAGGGATTTTGTTTTGTTGGAGGTGGTGTGTTTTTTGGTTTGTTTGTTTGTTTTTGAGATAGTCTGACTCTGTAGCCCAGGTTGGCCTTGAACTTGCCACAATCCTCGTGGCTTCAGACTCCCACATGCTCGAATTACATACATGATTAAAACTATACCCCATGTTAAACTGGGGACACCCTCATGTTAACAATAAACTTCCCGGCATGCTGTCTGATCCCCCCAGAAACGTGGTACTCTTTTTCCTCATCCTCCAGAACCCAGGCCTCTCAGCCATAGACACCATTTTGTCCATCTCAGCAAATAAGGCCCCTGGGAGTTGCAGCCCTAATCTTGAAAGATTCCAAAGTTGAATTTGTACCCCTTTCCATTTCTTTTTAGCCTCAAATGCTCACCAGGTGCTCTGTTTAACACCTCACCAAAGACTGCACCGTGAGGAAGACACAGGCAGGGACCATCCTCTGGCAAGGGAGAAGAAAAGCTCGCTCCTGCTTTGGTGTGTGACATGCAGTAGTAACAGTCATGGCTGGCAGGGGCCAACCTCCAGAAACCATCTGCAATGCACTCTGTTTCCCAACCCCTTCTTGGAGTCTGGGTCTGTACTTTCATCCATTCCCCAAAGGAGTTTGTGGCACATTCTCCCTTCTCTCAAAAAAAGGAACCAGCACAGCACCAACAAAATTTGTGTCTAATTCCTGCTCTGGGTCATCTCGCCTACCACAAGGATCTCATGCTACTGCAAGAGACAAGGCCTGGGGGGAGGCAGGGCAGGATCTCTGGTACTTTTAAGCGTGAGAACCTGAGTTAGGAATTCCCAGAACCTACGTAACAAGCTGGCATGCTGGCACACGTCTATAACCTGCGCAGGGGTGTGGAGCAGGGGCAGTGTCTGGGGCTTACTGGCCAGCCAACCTGGCCAGCCTGGCTAGTATCGTGTCAGCTTGACACAGCTAGAGTCGTTTGCAAAGAAGAAACCTAAACTGAGAAACTGATCCTACCAGACTAGCTGGTAGGCAAGCCTACGGACATTTTCTTGATTGATGACTGATGTGAGGGCCTGGCTCGTTGTGATGGTGCTAACCGTAGGCTGGAGGTCCTGAGTGATAAAAGAGAGCAGGCTGAGCAAACCAGTGAGCAGCATCCTCCATGGCCTCTGCATCAGCTCCTGCCCCAGGTTCCTGCTTAGAATTCTTGTCTGACTTCCTTAGATGATGGACTTCAAACAGTAAGAGGAAATAAACCCTTTCCTTCCCAAGATGCTTTGGTCATGGTGTCCTATCACAGCAATAGGAACCCTGACTAAGATACTAGCCAAGAGATGAGTTCCAGGTTCAACAAGGGACCTTGCCTCCAAAAATAAGATAGAGAAGCAATTGCGGAAGAAATTTGACATCCACTTTCGTCCTCCACATGCACATGCTCAGTTGAGCACATGTGCATCGGGCAGAAAGGCAGGCAGACAGACACACAGACACACAGACAAATAAATGGAATAGTAGAGAGCTGATATGAATGAGAATCTGACTTGGGCAGCTTATCAGAAGCCCATAGTGGACCTACTCAAATCCCAAGGCAGAAATCCCTCCCAGCTGTGGCCTCCCTTGAGCTGCACCATTGCATTAACTACCCCACGCTGCAGTCACACACCAAGGTTGGACAGCTTACCATGCTTTACTTATTTTTGATAGCTGAATGCTAGAGAAGAGCCAGAGGAATCCAGAGGTCCCTCAGAAAAGGGTGATTAGAGAGGGTCAAACAGAACAGTGGAAATCTGCAAGACACCAAAGTGGGCACCCCAGGGACCAGGGGACCGCTTCTATGTGAACAGGGATCCCCCTTCCATGTGTTATTTTCCCAGAGACATAGAATGAGAACCAGTTCTCAAGGCTAGCACCCACTCTCGTTCCCTTTTATGAAACCAAAGTCACTGGCACTTCTCCAAGGAAAACTTTCTGTGGGCAGAGGAACAGGGTTGCCACCCCAGCCCCTCATTGGCCCCTTGCCCCACCTTCACTGAGCAGGATTCTGTTTCCAGTCTTGCAGCAATGGCATCTCCCACGGGCAAAGAGGATGGCCACAATACAAGGATGCAAGCCATGAGCAGACTGGGCCCACTGCTAGCCACAGACTGCTATGATCAATTACAAGACAGCTCACCTGAGAAGACCTCAGGAACCCAGCATTAAAAATTCTAAAGGTGGGGGCTGGAGAGATGGCTCAGAGGTTAAGAGCACTGACTGTTCTCCCTGAGGTCCTGAGTTCAATTCCCAGCAACCACATGGTAGCTCACAACATCTGGTACCCTCTTCTGTATATATAATAAATAAATCTTTATAAAAAAAATTCTAAAGGTGATGGGCTGAAGAGATGGCTCAGCGGTTAAGAGCATTGACTGCTATTCCAGAGGTCTGGAGTTCAGTTCCTAGCAACCACATGGCAACTCATAACTGTCTGTTGCTCCGGTTTCATAGGACCCAACACCATGACATAACACCAATGTGCATAAAATAAAAATAAACTTTTAAAAGAAGTTCTAAAGGTATCCCCAGAGCCACTAATACTTACCTGTACAATTCCACGGGTGCCTTCTCAGAGTCCATAATAAAGACAGTGTCCTGCCTTCCCCCCACAAAAGCTACTGCATGCAACATCACCATGCCACACAATGGCCTTGCACACTTCTAACCAGGTCAAATTCTAACAAACCATCAGCTCAGAGAGGCACATCAGGTTCTCCCAGTTCCAACTGTGGGCAATGTGTCATGATATATTAACTGTATAGAATCCATCATGCCTGAGGAGGAAATGGTATTTGTATCCTGGAACCAAAAAGCAGGACCTTAGCAGACCTTTCTGAGATGTTCTGTGTGCATTATTCATCTGCCTACTTTGAGGTAACCAGTCTTCTCCGTATGTGACTGATGACCTGCCTACCTCTGTTTCTCAAAATCCTGTTAGAGACACTTTGGGGTGAGTAAAATATGTCAATCCCTAGGCACTGCTGATTGGTCCAGAAGTGGGGCTTAGGCCAGGTACCTTTAATCATAGAATCCTGATTTCCAGATTGATTGATGAAGAGGTGAGCCTTGGCTAAAGAATCTCTTGTCTAGATTTAAAACAAATGACAATACCTACAAAAGCCCTCTTATGTCAGACTTGGGAACTGGACAAGAGGCCTATGTATCCAGGGCTCAACTGCAAGCTTGCCCACGACATTAGGGACTTAACCTTTACAAGGGTTCTCTGAGTAAATGAATAAATACACACGAGTACTTGTCTCTAAACTTCTTGGTGGGGGATGTACAGACAGACTTTCTGGAATACATCTTTCAACCATCTGGACACTTTATGGGAGATTGCTTTTATGCAGAGGGCTGGGGACATGTTGGCCTATGGATTAGCTGAAGCCGAGTCTGTCATCAAGCTCACTAATTAAAATGCAGCCATCTTGAACACATTGGAAAAAAAAATCTATATGACAATGAATTCAAGTTGAAAATAGTCATTGGCCCAGTTCAAGAGATGGATGTGTATGTACCCAGAGCTGTAAACTCCCAGATTTTATGCCCAGGAGCCTGAAGCCTGGTGGCAGCCACTAGCCTGAAGACCTGAGGCTTCCTGAGGTTCAGCAGGGAAAGTGACTGTGATAGTTTGGATGTAATTGGCCCCCATAAGCTCATAGGGAGTGGCGTTAATAGGAGGTGCGGCTTTATTGGACTAGGTATGGCCTTGTTGGAGGAAGTATGTCACTCTGAGGGTTGACTTTGAGATCTCATATATGTTCAGGCCACATCCAGTGTCACAGACCACATCTTGTTGTCTGTGGATCAAGATGCAGGACTCTCAGCTCCTTCTCCAGCACCATGTCTGCCTGGATGCCACCATGATGATGGACTAAACCTCTGAACTGTAAGCCAGTGCCAGTTAAGTGTTTTCCTTTGTAAGAGTTGCTGTGGTCATGGTGTCTCTTCACAGCAATTGGAACCCTTACTAAGACAGTAGCATAGCCAAGTAAACCTTTGACTTCCAGGGTGAGTCTCCAGTCCAGCTGGATCTCCCAGCCCAGCCTGTATGTCGCTCCTTGCTTCATCCTTTAGCAAACATTTCTGCCAACCCACTGGATAGTGGGAGGATTCTACAGGCTTTGTGCTATCAGCCCTTAGGCCCTGTCAGCTGCACTTGGGGGTAGCTAGCAAGGGGTCTTCAGCACCCCTGCCCAGCCCCTGCATCTGCCCTTTCTTCCTGCATTTCACAGCCCCAGCCTGGTTTTGATCTTGGCTGTCCTTCCTGGCTCAGGCTAGTGACACCCTCTGCTACTTACATGGGGTGTTTAAGATGGACAGTCTTGAATCAGACTTTTTAACGGAATCAAGGGAAGCCATTAGAGCTGGGAGGAGTCTATCCCATCCCATCGGCCCCCACTGTTCGCTGGGGACCCTGCCAGAGACACAGGGAATAGCTCAAGGCCTACACCTGCCAGGCCTTCACTGGAACAGAACCCACATAGGTGGCTGGCCTGAGAGCCTGGCAGGATATGGAACCATTTGGAACCTTCATCCTTGTGGGCAGGGCCATCTTGTTCTTTGGTAACAAACAGAGCTCTGAGAAGGGCGGGAGAAGCAGGAACCCAGCCAGGCTCTCAAGATGAGATGAGGGCCCCTTCCTTTAGCTTTCTTGGCAGTTGGGGGTGCTGCTACATTGAGGGGCAAAGGGTTGATCCACAATCTCCCCAGCCCTCTTTCCCAGAACCTTGGAGGGGATGAGTGATGTCATTCGTAACCAGGTCATAGCGCTGGGGCCCCTGGTTAGGTGGTGGTACCTGGCCCTGAGTCCCTGGGCCTCCACCTGTCCCCCTCTCCTCCTTGAGAGCACGCCCTGGTTGTCACTGCTCTGATCTATGCTCCTCTGAGAGTTGTTTGGGGATCAGCAGCAACCTCATCCTAGGAACTCCAGCCCAGACCTCCAGGATCAGTCTCTTGGTCCTCTAGTAGATCCTGGCCAAGTTCTGCTCTGTGGCCACAGCTGTCTGGGAAGGTAGACCAGGCTCCCGAGGTCAGGGATCCTATCTTGTGGCTGTTCACTGGTAAATCTGGAAGAACTGTTCCTACAGGCAGCTCTGGGCTTAACAGAAACGGTCTCTTTTAGATGATGACTTAGTAAAGATGTGGGAACTGACATAAATGTCCTTAAAAGACTGATTCACTTAGGACCGTTTAGAATAAATCCTGAGCGGCTTACAGCGGAGCTGGGAATCACAGCCTCTGGTCCCAGGGCCTCTAGGACAGAGTTGGCCATGGCCTTAAGATGCTCTTCACAGCTGATTGAAAGAAACCTAGCTCTCTGACGTGACTTGAAGAATCTATTCCATAGGGAGAAACTGCTAGAAACATGGAGATTTAAAAACAGACTGTCTACGACCCTTCCTTGCAGAAAATTCTCTGATTTGTCTGCTTATTTGGCTTCAGTTTTTAAAAAATATTTATTTATTATGTATATAGTATACAGAACAGGGCACCAGATCTCACTATAGATGGTTGTGAGCTGCCATGTGGGTGCTGGGAATTGAACTCAGGACCTCTGGAAGAACAGTCAGTGCTCTTAACCTCTGAGCCACCTCTCCAGCCCTGGCTTCAGTTTTCATTGGCATATATTTATTATATGTAGTGGGGTCCAAAAGGACGTTTTCATACAAATTTATAACGTGCTTTCACCACGCCCCTTCCTCATCTTTCCCTTTGCCACACCCTGTTGTGGAATACTGAACACCGCGTGGAGGTGTATTGCTGGGATTGGTTTAACAGAATGGCCAAAAGCTAGACAGGAGGTATAGGTGGGCTTTCCAGGTAGAGAGAGGAAGTAGGAGGAAAAAACCTAAGTACACCGGGAGACAGGGAGAGAAAAACAGGGGTGCAGGATGGAAGGGGGTAATGCCACGTGGTAGAACATAGACTAATATAAATGGATTAATTTAGTTAGGAACAAGCCTGAGCTATAGGCTGAGCTATCATAATTAGTAAGAAGTCTCCATGTCATTATTTGGGTGCTGGCTGGTGGGACAGGAAAAGACTCATTACGGCACCCCAGACATTTATAATATAATTTAGGGAGCTGGGACTCAGCAATGAAGAGAACTTCTGCTTTGCGGGGGGGGGGGGGGGGGGGGGGGGGGGGGGGGGGGGATGAGGGTGAGGGTGAAGGGGTACTGGTTCTGAGCAATCACATGACAACTCCAAAACTCCAAACTCACTGTAATTCCAGAGGATCTCACCCCCTCTTCTAGCCTCTTCCGACACAGGCATGCAGGTGGTGCACAGACATTCATGCATACCAGCTAACACAAAAAATATAAATAAATCTTTTACAAAATAATATTTCCTTGGCTTGCTTCTTTTTCTTCCTTCTCTCCTCCTCTCTTTTCCCTCATCCTGCTCTCAATCTGGAGACAGCCCAGGCTAGCTTAAGACTACAGGTTAGACCCCTCTTCTTGGCCTCCCGAGTGCTGTGATTCTTAGGCTCCTACAATCACATCCAACTCAAAATCTTTTGTTTTGAGACAGGGTTTCTCTGTGTAATCCTGGCTGTTCTAGAACTCACTTTGCAGACCAGGCTGGCCTCAAACTCAAAGAGATCCACCTGCCTCTGCCTCCCAAGTGCTGGGATTAAAGACAATCACAACCACCTTGCTCAAGATATTCTTTAAATAGTAATAATTGCAGTAAGACTTAATATGTATCTATCTCTATACTGTGTCTTCTACACCACTGATAACCTAGTGACAAAGACCTAGAGGTCACATTCAGCTTGTCGCCAGATGCCTCTTGCTGGAACAGCAGCCTTGGAGTCATGCTGCTCCCGCCCCAAGGACATAATTCTGATGGAGTCCAGATCAAGAGAAAATAGATCTGGGGCAAGAGTGAGGCTTCCCTGTGTCAGCTCCCAGTAGCCCTCTTTCCTGCTTGTGGCATTGGAGTTGAGAAGGGCCTAGTACACAGCGATTTCTGGATAGTGAGTGGGTGTGCCATTGTGGGGATGTTGGACCAGTGTGGGGAAGGAGGACCAGGGCGGGTAGGGAGGATCAGTGTCGGGGATGGCAGATCAGCGTGGGGAGGGTGAGAGAGGGTTTAACAGAACATGTGTCTGGTCAGGGCTGACTGTGCTAAAACCTCATCTTTACCCAAACAACCCAACTTTGAAGTGTGTCCTGGGAGCATAAAAACCTTTGTGAGCAGTCACATGGGGATGGTTAAGAGAAAACAGCCATCAAAACTCCCCATCTGGACCTTGGTGTGACTCAGTGACAGGGTCCTTCCTAGCACACACAAGGCTCTGGATTTGATCCCTACAATCCGAAGAAGAACACGGGAGGCTGGGGAGACGGACCAGCTGTTAGAAGATTCTTGCCCTTGCAGAGGACCCAGGTTCATTTCCCAGCCCCTCCCCTATCGACAGCAACACCAGGAGTAACCCCAGCTCCTGAGTCTTCAGCTCTGACCCCCTCAGTCTCAGGCAGTGCCCACATATACATCAGGTTAAACAATATATAAATAAATCTTTTAAAAGTTAAGAGAAAAAATGTTACAACCTCAGAATTTCCTAGATGGGAGACTGGATGTGCTACAGGTGAAATGCAGCACTGAAATGATAATGTGCAGTGCCTATGGTGCCCACCCTGTGAAAATAAGTATTACTTGTCTAAGGAAAACTATGGTTTCAAAAAACTTGAGTGGGGCACCAGGCTGTGAGAAGCTGGGTGTGTGTGAGAAAGAGAGAGGGTAGAGCCAGCTGGAGCAACATCTGGAGACCAAGTCAACTCAAAAACCAACCTAACAAACAAACCAAAAACCCAAAGACACGTTTTCTGGCCCCTCTCAATTTCCCACCCCCAGAAAGGAGATTAGGAAATATAAGTGAGGATCCAGGCCGAGAGGAGCATGGTACAGCATCCAGGAGACTCCAGGGCAGGCACATGGGAGGTCAGTGTCTGATGTAAGAGCCGGGCTGGCTTGACTTTTTCACCTGTGAAGTGGGCAGGCATCACAGACTGGGGAACACAGCTCAGACGCTGGATCTTGCCCACCCAGCACAAAGCTCTGGCTGGGTTCAGTCTCCAGCAGTGATGCCCACTTGTAATCTCCATACCCAGGAAGGATGGGTTCAAGATTAAGGGCTAGAAGAACTGCTCAGTCAAGGTCAGATCCTTAGCACTCACATTAAAAAAAAAAAAAGCAAAAGCAAAAGCCACCTCCAATACACCTGCAATTCTCGCTCTGGGGAGGTGGACACTGGGGAACTGGTGAGCTCCAGGCTTTGGTAGATACTCTGTGAAAAGCAACAGGAAAAACCTGAAGTCAGTCTCTAGCCTACACCACACACGTGCGGGCACGCGCGGGGCAGGGAAATTTAAGGAAAATAGCTTCAGCTAAATAGCTAAATAGGTGCCTGTTATGTATGAGACCTTATCTCAAAATAAAATAAAAATAAAGAGACTCATGAGCAATTATCAAATGAATGGAGACAAATTACCCTTAGAACAAAGTCCTTTCTAACTGAAGTTGAGCAGGGCGCCCAGGGCTGCGGGGACAGGCCCAGGGGAACAGCGTTTGTGCTGAGCGGTGGGAGGGGGTAGAGAGGATGGAGCCTGCGGTAGAAAAGGCTGGCACTAGACAGAAGACACTGTTTCTCCGGGCTGGAGGTTGCAAGGAGGGTTAGGTGGGCACACCAGTAGCTCTCCGGAGTCACAGAATAGTGACGGGTGAATGAAAAATCAAAAACGATGCAGCTCCAGATTTGCTGATTGATGCACACCTGTCATCCCCGTGTGGCGGGGCCTCCGCAGAGGGTACTGGGCACACTGAAGGGATGTTTTTAGTCCTTCCAGCAACCTAAGATATTTGCATTATAGTCTCCATTTTAGAGATGGAAAGTCTGAGGCTCAAGCTTATGCTGGGCATCAAAGGGGCTGACTCAGGCTACAGACCATGCAACGCCGAAGACCTGCAGTTGCTGTCCTCTGTCCATAAGGCCTCAAGCAAGGTCCAAGCTGGTTTCCAGGGACCACGGTCCCAGCCCAAGAGGGCAGGAGCAGACAGGAGAGTGGAGGAGACACCTTAGGAAGAGGGGCAGATACTTTCTTTGGGTTTGAGGAAATGAGATTGTCACAGCCCCTGTAAGAAAACTGGAAGTGGAAGCTCTGTAACTCAGGGGATAAGTTTTTTCATACCTAGGATGTGCCTGAATGTGTGTTGTGTCCTCATCCAGAACAACCCCACCTCTGTGGCCCAGACCTTTCTTCTAATTTCACCCTTCTCTCTCTTACAGAATCGCATCCAGGACACAGCCTGGGTGAAGCGCTAATCCTGAGTCTAGACGCCGGCCGGCGAGAGCACAGTGTCTGCCAGTGGGTACCACAGAGAGGCGAGTGCTCCTAAACCCGCTTTTCCCTTCCAGATAGAGTACCTCTGGCGGCAGCGACACCTGTGGCTTGAACACCCACCTTTCCTGAAAGCTTGCTTGCCCTGCGGGACTAGGGAGGTGGCGGTGATGCCACTGTGTGCCATGGCAGTGGGCTGCACAGCTTTTCACAAGCGCAAACTGGGTGTCCGAGAACGGACGCGAGATTTTGCAGCGAAAGCCCTAGGAACCAGATGTGGGAGAAATCCAATTTTTATCAGTAGTTCCCACACCATGGTTCCAATTAAAAGCATAAGAACACTTCACAGGCTACTAGGCCCCTCCAAGGGTGACCCTAGAATGGAACTTTCCTTCCTTGATTTTTAAAAGTCAGACATGAGATTATCCTATGCCAGGCCTTCGAACTACCCATCTAAAATTAGAAACCTGTATTAAAAAAAACGCCCGACAGAAAACCAGAATAAAACAGGCTATGGGCACATGGGAACCTGTTGACCCCAGTGAATAATTAAAGAATGCTAAATAAAACAATAAAGAGATAACATTTCATGTATCAAATTGTCAAGCTTTTTTTTCCCTAGCGATAGACCATTCCCAGGAATCCACGATCACAAAGGTGTTTCCAGGCATTTTTTTAAGGGGAGGGTACTAGCTTTAAATACTATTAATGAGAATGAATGGCAATAATTTTTTCAGAGGTCAGCGTGGCATATGACTTTGACCTGTCAATTTCTAATAAAGATTCTACACAAGGAGGCAACAAGAGCTGTCATCGACGGTAGAAACAGAGAACTGCTCATTCTAACATCTGATATTAGGAGATCAGTTCAGTGGGTCTCAGGGGCTCCACAGACCAGAGGGCCAGTCACTGAGCAACAGGAAAGACGGCAGTATGTAAAGTGTCTATGTCGGTATTCAAAAAAGAGCTTGAAAATATGTATGCCAAGATGTACCCATCCACTCTTGCGATTAGGACAAAACATTTATCTTTTTATTTTTATTTCTGTTTTATTTTCTTCCTTTTTAAACAAGATTTATTTATTATGTATTCAGCATTCTATCTGTGTGCATGCCTGCAGGCCAGAACAGGGCAGCAGATCTCATTACAGATGGTTGTGAGCCACCATGTAGTTGGTGGGAATTGAACTCAGGACCTCTGGAAGAGCAGGCAGGTACTCTGAGCCATCTCTCTAGCCCCCTATTTCTCTGTTCTCTAATACATTCCTATCAAAGACATTTGGATTTGTTAAAAAGGAAAGCTGTGGTGTTTTTTTTTAATTTTTATTTTATTATTATGAACAAAGAAGTCACACTTTCTATCCCTGTATATCCTTATTCAAGTTCCCTTTCCCCCTCCCGCCCCATCAGGTCATTCTTTCTTCTCCACAACTCCCCATCCCCTCCCTGGGCAGGCAGCAGACAGTCCTATGGTCCCACTGACCCAATAATGCTTAGTTCAGTCTCCACTCCTGGCAGATCCAGTTTTCTCCCCACAACCTCAAGACTGAGTCAGGTGTTTCTCTAGGGGGGAGTGGGATCCAAAGCTGTGGTGTTTTTTTTTTTTTTTTTAATGCTACTTTGGAGGGACAAGTTGAACGATGTCTTTTTTCTGGAAGATGATGATCTACACATTAGAGCAATGAAATAGCAATGAAACTCCCAGATAATCCCTGCCCAGATCTACTCATTTTTATATCTCATCTATGACTAGTAGATGGATTATCCTGTCCTTTTCCATATTGCTGGGCTGTGGAGGGAGGGAGGGAGGTGGCACTGGGAACAAAGGACTCAGGGGTCTAGGGATCCTGCTTCCAGTTCTATCCAGCCACGTGATTTAGGGTCACACCTCCACCACAGGCCTGGGTGCACTACTATAAGAATCACAGTGTTTAGGGGCTGGAGAGATGGCTCATCGGTTAAGAGCATCGTCTGCTCTTCCAGAGGACCCGGGTTCAATTCCCAGCACCCACATGGCAGCTAACAACTGTCTGTAGTTCCAGTTCCAGGCAAACACCAAGGCAAATAAATAAATAAATAAAGTTAAAAAAAAAGAAAAAAGAAAAAAGAAACACAGTGTTGACCTCCTGCGTGGCTGTGAGTTTAGTGAGATAACACAATGTAAAAGACTCAGCATGTGGCTAGGCACAGGACATTCAAAAGATGTCACCCGATTGTTTTCAATTTGGGAAGCCAGATATTTCCCTGCTAAGAGGTGGGCAGCTCACACACAGAGTCCCAGCAGCAATGGCTTCCACAAACCTACCTGATTCAGCCTAAGAGGGAGGCTGGGGATGGAAGTCAGGCCCCAAAGTCACCTCTCCAGTAGGGCCTTCCTGGATACCAGGCCTACTGGAAGCCAGTTGATGAGGGCTTCTGACCCAAATGCCTTCTCTATCTCTCAACCCTTCTATAGACAGAACCTCCTGAGGTGCATCTTACTACAGGTCATCACCCCTATTTAATAAGGTGGCCTTGGGGATTATAGGTCAGCTCTTCTCACTGGTACCCTGAACTCCATGTCTACTCTATGCTTTCAGGGACCTTGCAGTCAGCCCAAGGAAAGTTGCCTACTGTGATGGCCCAGCTCTAGAATGCAGACAGAGGTCCGGGGAACAGGGAGTTAGCTCTCCCAGTACCCAGATGCCTTCATGGTTATGCAGAACCCCTCAGACAAAACTGGAATGTGAAACAGCTGAATTCTAAAAGTTCAATTTGGAAGTCAGAATTGCTGGTCTAACCTACTCTCTCTAGTTCTCCAGTGTTCAGCCGGCTAGGGTTGGGGTCTCCCAGAGAGTCCTGCTAGCTAATGCTTTCCCAGACTATATAGTAGGCTGGGACCCTGCAATTCCCAAACTTCCTTTCCTGAAACTAAGGGGTTAGCAGAACACATGGGCCAGCTTTGACTTCCACACCTCCTGACTAAGGAGTATTCACTCCTTAGTGAATGACTGACTCCACTATACTTTACATATATATATATAACTATATAACATACATATATAGTTAGTTAAGGTAGAGAAAGAATAAAACATCCACGAATGTGCTAATGCCAACTAGAAAATAGATAAGTCCCCAAACTTCATCGAGCATCACACGTGTCAGCCAGCTGTGACACTCTGCATCTGCTACCGGCAGCAGCTAACCCAGAAGTCAGGCCTGCAGTTGAGCTAACTGTGCATGAATGAATCAAAGCCATTGCCACACATCTCAGATAAGGTGTGGGGAGGTAGTGTTGCTTCTCCACCCACAGAGAGTTAAAATCGCTTGTACTTGGTGTGATTTGACAACTCCGGGAGCCGCGAAGGCAGCACCTGCAGATGGGAAGCACATTTTAAAATGAAATTAACCAAGTAGGAGGGGCAGAGGCAGAGCGGGCTGTTCAGCTCACACCCTAGGCTGTTCTTCTAGCGATCTGGCAACAAGATCAGGGCTTCTGCTCAGTCAGCTAATGAAGTAACACCTGCCAGGCCTCAGGTCTTCCCCTCCAGATGCCTACCCTACACACATACACACACACACACACACACACACACACACACACACACACGTGAAGCTATGCTGAGTGCTCAGTGCTTGAGCCAATTAGCATTTATAGACAGACAGCAGTGATGAAGAGATGCAGAGGTTAAGGGCACTCACTGCTCTTGTGGAAGACATAAGTTTGACTCATAGCACCAACACTGAGCAGCTCACAACTGCCTATAATTCCATCTCCGGAGAAATGGGATGACTCAGAACTCACTGCATGGGCTCCTGTAATCACACACATATGCATGTGTCCACACACACATACACACAGAAATAAATAAAATAACAGAAAAAGAATATATAGGCACGTAGGAGAGAGAGGGGGTGTGGGGGGAGAATTTATAGATAGTATTTTCTGGACTTTGAACTTGGGCCTGAAACCAGGGACTCAAGAATCCCTGAGCCCAGCCCAGATCTTGTGATATCTTAGCAGCAGCTGCCCGTGGCTTTAATAGTCTGTCTGAACTGGACATGGCTCATGAGCTCTGGGCTTTGACTGGGTCCCTACCTGCTCCCATTTCCCTGTCCCTGGGCAACATGTTCCCCAGTGTGAGCAGGGGAGTGCCCAGGCTGACAGACCTCCCCTTCACCCCAACCAGTATTCGAGGAGACGGTGTGCATCTGTCAAGTTAGCTAAGTTGGTATTTTTCTTCTGGGGGGAGTCCCCCTTTTTTGTGAGTCAGATCCTGGGAATCTGGAAGCCTGCTTGGCTCCGGCTAGAGTTGGGATCCCAGGAGCCCTCACCAGGGTTTAAGTGAATGTACTTGGGTTTCTCAGCTCCCCCCACCCTTCCAATTCCCCTCAGTGGACTCTCTTTGTCCTTGCTAAATCCCCTCCAATCTCCCTTCCAAAAGCTGGCAGATCCAAGTGGAATTCAACACCCAAACACTCACACAAAGGCTAGGATTAATAGCTGGCTTTGTCTGGACACAGATGTGCATCAGCTTGGGAGGGGGCACATCTCTCCTGTCACTTGAGTCAAGCGGCCAGCTGGCTCTGCACTTAGGGGCGTGGAGAGAGAGAGAGAGAGAGAGAGAGAGAGAGAGAGAGAGAGAGAGAGAGAGAAGAAACCACGACTCCCTTCAAGGCACCATGCCCCACTTCTAGAGCTGGTAACTTTGGGGTCATGTAGCTGGTGAAGGTCTGTTCTGGCTGAGGAATCTTTTGCTTTGTGCCCCTAGCCCGCCCCTAAAAGTTTCTAGACTCAACTGAGGAGTTCTTCTAAAGCCTGGACTGAAACAGGCCACACCAATCTTCTAAGATGCCAGAGAGCTAGGCAAGGCTTGCATTTTAGGTGGAGTAGAATGTCCTAGAAGAGGCAGGGCTTAAGCAAAGTGCCTGAGGTGGGAGGGCATGGCTGGGTGGGGGAAGAGGAGCATCCTTCACAGGACTTCAGGAGAAGTCAGCAGGTCAGTAGAGTCAGGCATGGGAAAGCATGTACATCTTCTCCAGGGCACTGGGGAGCCAGTCTGGCTGAATCCCAGAGTAGAACTCAGGAGTATGTGCTGAGTAAAGGGTCGGGTTTTGTTGTTGACAAGGAAACAACAAGGTGTTGCAGAGCTGGTTTCTACCCAGGCTTCTCACCTCCAACAAAATCCTTTTCCTGAACAATCCATGCTACTGTTCAGCCACGTGATCTTGGAGATTATGAATGTAATCCTCAACATGTAGGCCAGAAGGATCATATTCTCTCTTCTCTGTCAGGTAAACTAGGCTCCGTTCCTAACCAGAAAGCTGGTCAGAAATATGACATTGATCAGTTTTGGGGTGGGTGTAGGACCAGATCTTCCCTGGGTGGTACAGATACCTGGGGTCTGTAGCTCATGTGCTGTCCGAGAGGCTTTCTGGCCAGGTCACAGCATCCGCTACGGAGCATACTCCTATATGCCGGAGGAAAAATCAGGTAAGAACACAGGAAACAAAGGGTATGATATGACTTCTGATGGAGATAAATGTTCCAGGCGTGTGTGTGTGTGTGTGTGTGTGCATGCGTGTGCGAGTCTGCGTGCGTGTGTGCATATGCGTGTGCATGTGCGTGCGCGAGTGTGCACGTGTCTGTGTGTGTGTAAAGAACGCTAGGGGAGTGAGGAAAGGGAGTCACGTGCTTGTCAGGAACATTCCAGTGTCTGAAGTGGCCACAGTGATCTTGTCCTTGACCATGTTCTGCAGCTCGGAAAGCAAGAGCCGAGGGAAAGGAGGGTTGCCGGCAGTTCCTTCCTTTGAAGAAGGTAGGACAGAGAAGAGATGAGGCTAGATAGACCCACTTAGACTTGTTAATCCAGCTGTGGGCAAGGCCCAGGCTCTCTCCCTTCTGCACCCGAGCAGTGTAGACACAGCCTGGACCCTGGCTTGCTTCCAGTGTAGCCCCACTAGGATTGTGTAAGGAAAGATGTCCAAACTCTCCTGGAGTCTCCTGAGTTCTCTGTGCTGTTTTGAAACAGTCCCAGAGGCTCTGGGTCCTCGGGTTTGGATAGTGTGCCTGCAGTGGGGATGAGGTAGTCAGAAGCTATGCTGAGGAATTAGTGTTTGAGCTGAGTCCTGGAGATGAGGTGAGTGAATGAACACAGCTGCACATCCCTCTTCTCCCACAGCCTTTCCTGAGATATGGAAGCCATCGTTTCCAGGTACTTTCACTGGGTCTTTTCACCTTTCTCTGACCAAATGGCCAGAGAAACAACATACAGGAGGATTTCTTCTGGTTCATGGTCTTGGAAGGTTTCAGACCGTGGCGATGGGAGAGGCATATTGGGGTTGTAGCAGGAAGGCGTGTGACAATGACCTCACACCACAACAGACCAGAGGAACAGGAAGCTGAGGGAAAGAGGTAGCGGCCACTGCAGAGGCCACTCCTAGCGGCCATGCACGCTGAGCCTCTCAGCAAACAACAGGCCCGGAAAGCTGGCTGCTCTCCCCATCACTTCAGCACTCTCTGTCTGGAAAAGTAGCCTCTTCTAGTTCATGGAATGAAGTATCACTTAATTCTAAGGTTAGATTCAATTCTTAAATCTAATTAAGATCTTTAAAATTGAACCTGCCAGGCTGAGAAGGTGACTGCGTGTCACACAAACGTTAAGGACCTGGGTTTGATCCCCTGTGGCACAAAAAAGTATTTCGATCCTTTATCCAGCCTGAGTAGATGTCTCGGGTCCCCTCCCTACCCCCTCTACCTCCAGGCCTCACAGTACATCCCCCAAGCTTGTCCCTCATCTCCTTCAGGGATGGAGTTTTCCAGCTCTCAGGGATGCCTGGTCTCTGTCAAGTATTGATCCCAGGGCAAGACCCGTTCCACAGGAAGTTGGCCACTGATCAAGAGAAGAGGAAACCTCTAAAAAGCTGTGTGGCACTAACAAAAGACCCTTGGCTAGGTGCTGGCTGGTAATAATTGTGTTTATCTAGCTGTAGTTATGAGTAAATGGGACTAAACACAAGCCGCTACAGCCATCGCAGGCAGAAGAGGTCAGGAAGCGCTGACGTGACTGCCTGCCCCTCTCCTGCGGTTGACAGGGGACCCTAGGCCCTTGCTCCTAGCATACAGTGTACAGGCCTCTCAGGCACCTAGACTCCTCAAGAGAGATCTAGTCACCAGCTGAACTCCAAAGCTATACTCTGAGGATTATGAAGGTGAAATGGAGCTACTGAGCCAGCAGCTACCTTAGGCAGGCTCGCCCTGGGGACGGACTGAGGTCGCCCAGGGAAAGAGGAGGAGGAGGAGGTAGAGAAAGGGCAGGAGGGCTGCTGGGTCAGGAGAGAGGTGAGTGGGGTAAAGGGAAGGGGAAGAGCTGGCCAAGTTGCAGGGTCCATAAAGGCCATGACAAGAACCCTGGACGGGGTTCCAGGGAAGTCAGGAGGGCCCTTGGGGCACCGGAGAAGGGTAATCTAAGGTTTGGTTTCTAGGTGTATGGCTGGACCAACATGGCCTGGGAAGTTCCTAGATGAGGAGCTCCAGATGCATTTCCAACCATCCAAATGAGAAGCTACATCGTCCAACCGTCTCTCTGTTCCCTCCTTCCCTGCCTCTCCCTTCTCCCCCTTCCTTTTGGGGCTGAAGAGATCCCAGGGCCTAGGGCATGCTAGGCAGGCCTCTACCACCGAGCTACAGCTCTGAACGTTACCTGAGTTTACAAAGGATCACTCTGGGCATTGCCTTGAGGATAGAGGACCCAAATAAAGGTTGACTGGCTGGGGGGGCTGACAGGGGAGGAGCAGAGGGGGGTTACTACCTGGGAGATGAAAATCCTGTTGGGAGCTGACTGTGCTGGGGTGGGAATGGTGGAGGGAGTGGGGGATGTGGAATGTCAGTGGTTTTACATTTCCTGGTAGAATGCTTTCTTTTCTGGAGAAGGTTCCTGAGGTGGGGTCAGCACAGCCCAAGAGATCTGGCTCTTGCTATCACCCACCCCTGGGAGCACAAGGGGCTGAGTCTATGGTTTGCTGAATGAAAATCAATGGAGCAGACAAGCATGTGTGACACACACCTGCAATCCTGATTCTTGACAGGCAGAGAGAGAGGACGACTTCAGTAAACCCCTTGCTAGCCTGGGCTTTAGAGTGAGCCTCAGGTTAGCCTGGCTACCGTGTATGACCATATCTCAACAAACAAGAAAAGAAAAATAAAATCAACAACAAAAAAACTAAATGAAAAAACAAAACAAAAATGAAAAGACCAGAGAGATGGCTGCTTGGTGTCTAAGAGCGTGGCTGCTCTTACAGAGGACCTGGGTTCAGTTCCCAGCACTCACATGGTAGCTCACAGCTATCTCTAACTGTAGGTCTAAGTCATTCAGTGCAGTCTTCCGACCTCCTCACACTGCACACACATGGTGCACTTACATCCATGCAAGCAAAACACCATGCACATAAACATACAAAAATCTTAAACAAATGACTATAAAAACAGAGTCGGTAGCAGCACACACCTTTAGTGCTCAGAAGGCAGAAGCAGGCAAATCAGAGTTCCAAGCCAGCCTTGTCCATACAGGAGATCTAGGCCCGGGGTGCTCTGTCTTAGAGAGAAGGGGGTCTGGGAACAGGCAGAGGGAAAGAAAATGTGCAAAAGAAGGAAGCAGAAGAAAGCCAGTGAGTCCCGAGGCTGCGGCTACCCGGACAGCTTCCCAGTGCCCCGCTATCACAGGATCCCTTAGGCTCCGGGGCTAGGTGCAAACACGCCCTCCTGACCCACCAGTTCTTCCTGGTGGCCACGCTGAGGGACTGGAGGACAGGGTACAGACTGGCAAGATATGGAGACTAGAAACTGTTCTACTCGGCTTCTCTGTTGCTATGAAAAAACTGATCAAAAGCAATTTGGGGAGAAGCGGGTTTCTCAGTCCATCATGGAGGGAAACCCAGCAGGGCTGAAGGTGGGAACGGAAGCACTGGATGACTGCGGATGGATTACTGGCTTGCTTCCCATGCCTTGCTCAGCCACCTTCTTATACAGCCTGGGCCCACCTGCCAAGGATAGGACCGCCCACAGTGGGCGGGCCCTCTGACGGCAATCAGAAAACAATGTCCAGCCGACAAGCTCATAGACCCCTCTGATGGGACACAATTCTTCCAATGAGATGTCTCCTTCCTTTCCTGTGACAAACTGGCAAAAAACCAACCAGAGCTTTTGGCCCCTTGACACAAAAATATGTCACTATTAAACCAAAGCTTCTACTTTCTTCCTTTCTTGTTTATCCCCAAGATCTTGTGTTAATATCACAACATAAAATACTTTTTTTTTAACTTTAGAATCCCACCATCTTTAAATTTTTCAAACATTTTTAAAATTGAAAGTTTCTGTAATGCTTTCTTTTCTTTTAAGATTTATTTGCTTACTAGGTATACAGTGTTCTGCTTTCATGCTATAAGAAGACAACATTACAGAAGGCTGTGAACCACCTTTGCTAGGAATTGAACTCAAGACCTCTGGAAGAGCAGTTGGCGCTCTTAACCTCTGAGCCATTTCTGCAGCCTATTGGAATAATGCTTCCCTATTCCAAGAGGAAAAACCAGGGCACAGTTCTGTAGGGGAACACTGCCAGTCTAGCCTGAAGAAAGTGGTTGCTTTGTTTTGGGTAGCATGTCTAGGCATGCGCACTGGCTGTTCCTGCTGAGCCAGCTTGGAGTCTGCCGCTGCGCCTGGTGATTGGTGACGCATGATCATTAAGATGCTGGAGGCCAATGAGAGAGAGTCTTCGACTGCCAATGGGAAATCAGCAGGGGATATAAAGGCTTGCCCTAAATCTGAAATAAAGGAGTCGTGGGGTCCGCCATTTGTTTCAAATGTCTCTGTGTCTTCTCGCCTGACTTGTCTGTCCTGTTTGACCCCCGAGCCTTCTCACTTGGTCCCCTCACGGGCTGCCCAGACAGACCGCCCTGTAATACAGTTCCAAAGAGATCACAGTAAAACTATAACGGTATATGTAGTTGTGTGTAACTACAGAACTCACTCACTCATGACTGTTGAGGCCCCAGAGGGCTCGCACAACCCCACCCCTGTGGCTGCCATCTCCTCCACCATTCCCAGCGCCACTCCACACCTGTAGCTGGACTTGGTGGTCAACTCACGGTCCTGCTCTCTCCCCTGCAGCCGAGGCTTCCTGCACCCTCCTCGGGTAACTCCAAGCCTGGCACGTGGGGTCAGGCCTCAATGGCTTCTCTCCACGATCCTGTCAATCCTCGGGCTTTCCACACATGGGCTGCACTCCTAGCTTCTCACTGCTGATCTTTAGAAGCTTCAATCTGCAGCGTTCATAAGCCAAAAGCAGTTCACACTTGGGCGGGGGGCGGTTCGTACATGTCACCAAATTTGGCTGCCAGGTTGAGATGCAGCCCTGGCATCTTCTGGATCATAGCTTCTGTATGCTGACACTGAGGAAATACCTCCCAGGAGATTTCACCTCAAACCATACTGGTCTCTTCTTAGTCACAGAAGATTCTTCAGTTCTAGCTGACCAGAAACTACAGATCCTTAATTCAAATATACCACATCCTTCTGATAATCTTTAAAGGCCTCTCATTGACCCTCCTAGGAAATGTCGCAAATCAGGCCTCCATCATTTCCCTCAGCATTCTTATCCTCCAAGCTCCTACAAAACATCCCATTATTCTGAGCGCCCCATGACTTTTTCAGCCCAAAGTTCCAAATGCCACCACCATCTTCCCCAAAAGAGCATGAAAAAAACATCCGTCAAAGCAACATCTCACAGCTTATTCATGTCCAAGTTTGCTTTGTTGCTGCGATAAAACACTGACCAAAAGCAACCCAGTGAGGAAAGACTATTGGCTTACACTTCTAGACCATGTCCATCACTGAAGGAAGCCAGGGCAAGAAGACAAGGAAGGAACCTGGTGGCAGAACCTGAAGCAGGGGCCACTGGGAAATGAGAAGGCTGCTTACTGGCTGGCTCTGATTCAGTCATATACCTTTCTTATCCAGTCTATGTCCACCTGCCCAGGGATGAGACTGCCCAGAGTGGGTGGGCTCTCCCACATTAAGAACTCAAGAAAATGCTCAGGGCTGGAGAGATGGCTCAGCAGTTAAGAGCACTGACTGTTCTTCCAGAGGACCGGGGTTCAATTCCCAGCACCCACATGGCAGCTCACAACTGTCTGTAGTTCCAATTCCAGGTAAACACCAAGGCACATAAATAAATAAAAGTTTAAAAAAAAAAAAAAAAGAGCATTGGCCAGAGGTCCTGAGTTCCACATGGTGGCTCATAACCATCTATAATGGGATCTGATACCCTCTTCTGTACAGGCATACATGATACGTTCAAATAAGTAATAAATATTAAAAAGAAAAAAAGAAAATGCTCCACAGACATGCCCATGGGTCAATCTGACAGAAGCAGTTTCTCAAATGATCTAGGTTTTGGTCAACACGACAAAAACCTAACCAGCACAGAAGGTGTTCTCCAAGACTCCTCTGAGCCAAGCTCGGGTCAGCCAGGGGTTTCTGCTTCACAGTAGATTCACACTATGGCCCCTGGACAGCACAGCAGTGTGTCCCCAGGGTGCAGAAAGGAGACTTATAACAACCTTGGTGTCTGCTCCCAGGGCAGCTCTACTGCCTCACCTAATCTTTCTAGACTTGTTTTCTGGAATTTGCCTCAGTAAGAGACCTGACACTGAGAATGTGTTTTCAGAGGTAGCTTTGCCCACTCAACCTCCCTCAGGGTCCTTATCCCAGCTGCAGGTCAGACTCCCCATCCTGCCCTCTATCTAGTGCCATGGGCTCCTACCCTCTTGCCAGCAGGTGCTTCTCCACAGCACCCAGCACCTGCTGGGGCTGCCAACCCAGCATGGGCAACCTCCTCTGCCTAGACTGTTCTGCCTTTATTCCTGTAAGTCAGAGCTGCTTAGACCAAACCGACAACAGAGAAACCACCTACCACACTGATGAAACAGCTAAATGACTGAGGAGCTCCTGAGGAGGAGGAGGAGGAGGAGGAGGAGGAGGAGGAGGAGGAGGA